>JAPYYS010000202.1:225039-235970 GCA_030522525.1 Campopleginae sp. 14b
CAAAATATCACTCTTCTCGATATAGAACCAATTTGTTATATCAAATGGATCAATTTCGCTACTTATTTATCAACTTCCCGAAAATAATTTCTCGCAAGCTCCCCATCGAAATCTTGCAATTCGTCCATTCACACCGGTCGGTCCGGACCGACGTCGGCATAATAAATAAAATTCTATCTTTTTAAAATATTGTCACACGATTCGTTTGATCCTGCGATTTCTCCTGCTCTCTCCCTCCCTCTCTCTCTCTCTCTCTCTCTCGCCCTTCTTGCGGTTTTCAATATCGCACAGTTTAAAATGTCTCGGGCAAAGGCAGTGGAGAGATTCCGTACAACCACTAAGATACATAAGATGTAATCCCGGATTCGGCACTCAATTTCGTACGTTACACGGCGCGGTTTGTTACGCCGCGTGAATATTCTACCACCAGTACGAAAGCGACACACTTTGATATACACTTGCGTAACCACGTTCGTCGTATTGCGATGCTTTTCATCCGCCTGTTTCTCCCGTTCACCATTCGTTCCGCCTCCCTTTTGCGCTTTTACCATTTTCCCCCTTCCCTTCTCTCTCTCTCTCTCTCTCTCTCTATCTCTCTCCCTCCCTCTATCTCTCTGTTCTTGGCAATTCTGCACTGCTTTACCACTTTAACTTCTCCATCACCACGGCAAACTCTCTCCCTTCGCCCCGCTTTACTTTTCCCCGTTTTTCTCCAACACCCTCTTGATATTTGTCTACCGCGCTGTATTGTCCATCGTGCCCAAGTTTTTAACCTCCGTCTCTGTTTTTTTTTGCTACGTCATGATTATCTTGGATCGATAGCCTTCGGTGCAAATTAACATTTAAATTCCAACTTTCGAATCAATTTTGTTCATGACTGTGATCACCGAGGGTTGCCGCCTACGAATCTTAAATAATAAATGTCAAAAATTAAACGACACGATTATCAGATAATAATGTCGTGTGCGTTAAAGATCGCACATTTTCTATACTCAATTTTTGTAGCGAATGCATTTATTCGATGTATCAATTGGACAAAGTAAAAAAACATCATTCGAAAATAATTTAACGGATGGAAAATCAAGGCGCAATAATGAAGGAAGAACACGGTGTAAATAAAAGACAAAAGATAGACAATCAAATGTAGCACCTCTACAGGTTTCTACTATTTTATAGCCAGTGTAGGGTCCACGAAATGGAGAGCTTGTAGAGAGTATCGTATAGAGAGAATGAGATCACGCGGCACAGCTCGAGTGTCCGTTGGTTGGCTTGCTTCCGATTTGGCGAGGGTAAGAGACGAGAGAGTGTGCGAGAGAAGGAAAGATCGGAAGGATGGGAGAGGAAGGATCGAGACGTAGGAGGAGGAGGAGGAGGAGGCATGGGCTGCCATAAACAAGTGCTTACCGCAATCTAATGCGTCTGTAATGGCTCGAGCTCCACACCGAGCAGCAGCATCAGCATCAGCAGCACAGTATCTCCCCCAACAGTCCCACTTGCTCCAGCGATTTAATTACTATGTAAATGTCGCATTCCCCAACCTGTCGGCCATGCTCGAGGCCGCGGCCTGCTCCGCCTCTCTCTCTTTCTTTCTCTCTCTCTCTCTCTCTCTCTCACCCTCTCTCGCTCTCTCTTTCTCGGTTCCTCTTCCTCTCTCGTTCAAGCGAACACATTCTCTTTCACGTGCAGAGCATCATCAGCACATTTTCTCTCCCGCTCTCTCTTCCTCTTTGTCGCACTGGCTGCTGCTTCTTCTTCTTCGCCTTCTTCTTCTTCTCTCTCCATCACTCGCAAATCGCCCATCCTCCTCCGCACCCGTTCAAAGCTCCGAAAACCCTCGACGGAGCTTCCTGGTGTTCGTTGCTATACCCAAACGCTCTCTCTACTCCTCCACTCTGTCGCCCGATGTCCTTAATTACTTTATACGTTATATTATAGCCTCAACCAACTTCCGACGAAAATGCCATCTAGCTTCATCACCGACGCAATCTTGTACATATTTATATATAGATGTACATGCATTATCATATATACAATGCTACACGAACGAATATCACGAACCTCCTCAGTCCTGAACATTCATACGCATTTTGACGTATTTTCCTAAGGTACAAAATGACACGTGTCATGTGCATTCCAGTTCGTTATCAAACAGGCCTTGGTTCTTTGATTACCAAATCATCAGTTTCCGGTAGGACCTTCATATTATGAAATCACGTCAACCAATCTCATTTAGATAAATTGAATCGAAATGCGTCCGAAAATCTAACTTCCAGCAATGCGTATACGTGGTCGGCATGTCGCTGGAGTGCCTGCCAAAGGCATGAGCTTTCGAACTCCGCGTTGGGTGACCGTTCGGCCACGCATCGTCTTGCGTCTCCACCGCTGAGCAAGAGAACCGATACGGGCGGGCTTGATATCGCGTATTAATAGAAAATAAAAATATAAATCGAGAGTTGAAAAATGCAAACACAAATTGCACAATTTGAGATTGGAAATTTTGATTTTTCCTTTAAATTTTTCATCATTGGACATTATCGCAGTTTGAGGAATTGTTCCAATTTTACGAAAGATGAAAAACACCCTAAGTATGATCGACTCGGAACAAATCTGTACCGGATCTTCGATTTAAAGGAAAAACGTAAAAGATGCTTATCCAATATAAGAGGATTGCAGTTGCGATTATATGCATTTTTCAGGACTCTAGTATTTCTTGGCTCCGCTCCAACGGGGAATTTGAAAATCCAAATCGCGTGCTCTCATCTCATTTGGTACACGAAAGATGTGACTTTTCTGGTAGAGACATTTCTTTCCTTCCCTCTCTCTCTCTCTCTCTCGTTCTCTAGCAGAAAACCATTTTACTCTATTATATTAAGCGCACATGCATTCATTCATATATCGGATATGCTCAAGATAAAATTGCTCTATGTGAATTTCAATGTTCCGTTGTACGTAAGAAACATTGAAAAATTCAAAGATAATAATTTTTCATGAAGGTAATAAGAAACAGAGCGGTTTTGCCAATCCAATTCGATGAATCAGTCCGTACATTTCCCGGTAGGGGAAAATAAATTCAATTGAAAACGGGCTACCGAACGAAATTCATTCTACTAATAAACTTAATACTACCTTATCCTTTCATTCTATCGAAATCAAATTCATCGTCAATGAAATTATACGATTTCTTACTTGGCCAAGTAGCATCTTCATTCTCCGTTTAAAGAACGATGTTTTTCTTCTGAATTTGGACGTTTGACGTGATCTCATTATATTAAGAATAACTTAAATCGTTGTCTATCAATTTTACCCATTTTATTTCTGTTTTCGACTCTTGAAAATAAAAAGTCCTGAACTAATTTCTATACATCCAACGATCGATCGGGTTCTCTCGATTTCGAGAACGTTTGCACGTCACACGCCATATAGTAAAAAGAAGCAACGCTACACAGATTGTTTTTTTTATTGAATTTCTATTTTGCCCTTCTAATTGCCCGATCGCATGACCACAAGTTTTTTTTCATTTTATTCGCTTGGCTGTTTCAAGTAATATTTTATTTCGTCGCGCAGATAATGGCAAAAGGGAAAACAATCAAGTTATCGAATTTTCTCTCGAGGTATACATCCATCAATTTCTGTTTTCTCACACGTAATATCCCACTCTGGGATGGCTTTGCTCACAAAGTACAAATGGATCTTTGCCCGGTTGTCCGCAGTGGTGAGATAATGTGGCTGGCTCCAGGAAGAGAATGGAGGAGGCAGTCTTTGGTCAGTTTGTCAGAGAGAGCGATGTAGCGATCTGAGGGAGAAAAGGGAAAGTGAACAGCTCCGCAAGCTTATTCCTTTCCATTTCCCCTTCTAACCCTGATCGTGTTTCGCTAGCAGGAACATTGAGCGTCCTCAGGAACGATTTGTCTTGGGCTTGCGAACGGATAAACTTCACGCAACCCCTCGACCACTCACTGTGTTCCCTGGCCCTGTTCCACTTGTCCTTCGTGTTTCAAATAATCGAGGGTCGTTACCGCGAGACGTCGTCGATTACTCGCGATAACTTCTACCAAGCGCTAGAGCTTTTGGGGTCTAATGAATTTCCACTTGAATATTTCGTGAATTCAGTCTCCAAAACTAATCGTCAAATCATTTCGTCTATATTTTGCCACAAGTTTAAACTCTATCGTAAGTTCGTAAATCCGTTTTTGAATAATTTTCGAAATTCACTAACGAATTATCCAACGAAGGACTCGTTCGATGAAGCATTTTCTATTTATTTATCACAGGGAACGGGAGTAAAAATTCTAAATTCAAAAAAACGAAGCCAACGTCTAATTGCGAACATTTTTGAAAAACCTTCCGCTCAATATAGAAAAAATGCATTTTAATTGGAATAGCTTGGCTTGATGATTCAACTCGGTAATAAAGGAAAACGATTAAGAGCGAGCGTGAAAAATTTCCGCTCCAAAATGCTTTTAAAAAAAGAAAAAAAAAAGGTAAAAATGGGGTGTCAAACAAAAAGCTTCGAGGATTCGAGAAATGCTCGGGCTATCGCGGAATCAAACGTAATCTCAATGGTTATCCATCTTGCTTTATCTGGTGGAGCATTTTCTCAAGTGGTAAAGGGAAGGAAATCTAGCTTAAAAAGTTCCGAAGTGTTTTTGGCCGGCTCGTTCATCCCCAGCGTGCCACGCGCGGTCTTTATTCTTTTCCCGCCTACTACCGCCTTCACTATTGTCGATGCTCGGATACTCCATTCCATCCCGACACTCTTGACTGCGGTCCGAGAATCTGCTCGATCAGATTGACCCGAAGAATTCGTGGTCAAGCCAAAGATTCCGTATTGATGCGATGCTGATGTCTAGAGGGATCCTCGTAGCAATTGAATGTATCAAAGGGGCTCGTTCCATTCCATTGATATCCAATGATTTTTTCAGTCTCGCTGTTTCCCACAACAATGCAGGATCTTCGCGCGTAAGATCCCAGTAAAAAAGAAAGATTGCGAAACAACGTTCCTCGTCCCGCTGACGCAGGAAAAATCATGCAACTCTTTCGATCACTAAATTGCAATTGAGGCCGCAAATCTTATCGAAATGATCGTGATGATTTTGTTCGTTGTTGCAGCAATAATGCTTGCCGAGGACTGTAAAATGTCTCAGTCCTTCAAGGCGTTAAGAGTGTTTGGAGAAAAAAAATATTGAGATCAAATGCACAACTGTGGGTGCGTCAAGCACCCCATTTTTTCGACCAACCCCCTGCTGAGCATGAAGTGTGTGCGCGATACTGTATTGTACGAGCAACACGGATTACAGAGCATTGTGCACAGTCTCTGTAACATCGTGTGTATAATAACGTTCGCATCGGAGGGCGTTCACGAACGAGAGAGCACTCGGGGGAGGGTTGTTACATAGACTCGCATCGCCCCATGAAAGCAGCATCACGACTGAGTGAGAAAGAGAGAGGAAATATGTGGGCGGGAATGAGAGGTTGGTAAGGGTGAGTTATGAGTGCTCTGTGATATCAATGCATCAATTTGGCTAAACGAAGGATTAATTTAATAACAAGTCAGCAGGAGCAGGGGATCGGATTCGATGATCTATAGACTAGGGAGGAACTATAAACGATACCTCTTTCCTACCCTGTGTTTTTACTGGTCAAAGGGGCCATCGTTGTAAGTTTTTTTTTTATGTTTGTATACACGTTTCTCATTTATTCACTTTCTTCCAAACATCTATTATTCATCGAAGATGGCGTTGACTCGCGTTTCGTGTTTATCATCATCCACCTCAATTAAAACTCATCCTTTCGCCTGTTTCGTTTCGTGACTCATTCCCATTTTTATCCGTAACGATCGTTCTTCAAACTTGTTCCATTTTTCGTAAATGGAGAATATTTACAATGATGGAACTTTCGATATTTCTCTCTCTTATGGGTTTTCTTGCGTATGCGTCTACTATTTTTCTACCAGCTTAAATCTTAAGATTTGGAATCTGGTAAACGGTCATGGTCACTAAGAAAATGAGGAATTTCGTTGCATTCGAAAACTGTGAACATCAACGTCGAATTTTTCATTAAGTTTGTATAAAAACGATTGCGGTAATTACCAAATTTGAAATGTTTCAGAATTGAACAAAAATTAATTGAAAACTTTCCAAAATGAAATTACTCATAAATTAAACACTCGAATTATTAATGAATGGAACAAAAAATGAATTTTTTTTTTCAACACCAGGAGGAAGATATGTCGGTAAATCTTTTTGTATCATTTGAGATTCGCCGTAAGTATGATTGACTCGGCAGGGGGGAGGGCAAGAGATCCTGGGCATGTTGGCCCTTTATTTTCTACACCCTCGATGATCTCCACATATATGTAGTTATGTGTCGTCATCCCCTTCATCTAGCTGAAAGAGCGCATCATCTGTGCGAAGCCAGGGATTGTTAAAAGGGCGAAACGTTGTATGGGACGTTTACGGGGTTGTTTCGTGTTCGAGAACGCGAGCAAACGCACGCTTGATAGAGGGATAGTCTGTTTGAAAGGGGAATGTGGGTGATAAGCAAGGGAAGGTAGAGCGTGCGGTGGGAAGGGGAAAGGGAAGGAGGCAAGAGACGACGGAGAGAACGGTCTGTGAAGCAAGCGAATGTGGAGGGTGCATATCAGTTTCATCGCGACGTAATGTTACTAAGCGACAACTTCTCTCGCACCCCCTCTATCTGTCATGCCAATTAACCAGCTTCATCCCTTCGTGCTCGTCTCTCAGCATTCTACTCGTGGCTTGATTCATTTCTCTCTCTTGTTCTCCTTCCTCTTTCCTTCCCTGTCATTCCTGACGGAAATTCCACCATAAAGTTGGCAAGGCCATGCCATTCCTTAAACGCTGCTGTTATTTCCGAGATCTCCAGATTTCTCTACTCACTCTTCACTAAATAGCTGCTCCGGATTTTGCTGCATATAATTCTATTCAAAAAATCAAGTCCCTTCAATATCAAAAGATAATTTTCATTATGAACGTTTTTTAAGAGAACAGTTGTTCGATCTATTGAGGCCATTCGATTCAGCACACCGAGCACTCTTTTTAATTAAGACTTAAATCGTGACTGCACGTTTTTGACAACTGCGAAAAGATATTGAAAAAAAAACCGTATCCAAGTAGAAATATTCTGAACCTAATCCAAGGAACCGTAAAAAAGCATGCAACAAAATTCCTCATTTAACTGGTACAGAAAAAAATATAGAGCATCCTCGATGGCTTCGAACAAATGAGGGAAACAACGAAACAACTCACGTCAGAACGATCAGATGACTTTTTCATGCATATGAGAGTTAAACATAAAGGAATTCTCCGTCATGGTGAAATGGGTTGTAAATAACCATTTTATCTCGGATGCAAATATCTGAAGCTTACTGTGCGTGTTCAAAGCCGAAGACAATACGAGTTGTTGTACTTGCGGCCACCTCCTCATATCGAATTGTAAAATCAAGACGCGTGCCCGGATTTATACTCTATATTTTGTCTAGCACCCCCTGTAACCGCTGTAAACTCTCGTAAACTCATCGAAATCGCGATCTCAACGAAGCGATACTGGGATGAAGGAAACCATCGTTGGATTTTGAACCAGCGCGGGGAGAAAAAGATAAGAGCTCGCCAATTTTTATTTCGAAATTCGAATCGTTGTTCACGCTCGAGAATTGACATTTTATTACGTTATCCGGGGCCCATTGTTCTGCATGAATTCTCGACTCGTGGGATCCTTGTCATCATCGATTTAGCGATGAATGATCTATGAAGAACGTGAGCTCATCCAATAACGGATGAGACATATTTTTTTCTACGAAGATTTGACAGTCTAGGCCGATGGATTGATTGTATGACCGGTTTTAGATTAAGTTCATTTGGTGATAACTTTTCTCCTGTAGAGAATTACTGATCTCTCGTGAAATAACTCGTATGCAAAGGTATATAGGATGTATAGAGGTTGCAAGAGGTGCCGGTTCTCTGCGAGCCCATGGGTTTTATCCCCTTCGGTATAAACATGACGGGTTTTATTGTTTGACGTTTTGTTATCTAATTGGTCGTTACTCCGGGGGTACAGCCCAGACGAGCTCGAGCCGCGAGAGACTCGTTCCATTCCGAGCGTTTTCACATCTCTTTCTCTCGCTCCCTCCCTCCATTCCATTTCGTTTCGTTCCGTTCCATACCCGATCGTATCCCTTTCAATTCGTAACCATAACGTTCCCAGCGAGAAAACGAGAACCGGGCAATCGTAATTCACCGTCTCTAACTGTCGCTATAGTGTCATTGCATTTAGTGCTTGAACACATACATATCTATATCTATGGATATCGATCAAAATGCGTATTCCTATATTTGTATGGACGTACGAATAAAGGAAGCATAAAACTGCATACAATACTGACACATTTATACATATGTATGTGAGTGAGAAAACGCACGTATACGTGCCGGAGCGATTGCCGAGAAGCCTGAAAACGTGAACGCGTTTCACTTCAATTATCAAACGAAAAAGACCAAAATATAATGAAACAAACGTTGAAGCTAATAATCGTGGATCGAGGAAAAAATAATTTATTCGCTCTGGCGGTCGGGGCTCGAGGAAAATGTATTTTGATAAACATGAGATTCTGCCCTAATAACATCTCCAAACATGAAACAAGCCTGGGATCGAAGTTTGAAGATCGACTCATTGTTCGGTGTATCGTAGAATATGAATCGGTATTAACGTGCACGAGATATGCTTTTTTAATGATAATTAATATATGTTAAACTCGAAAAAAATGCTAATTGCTCATCGATCTACCGAGAGTTTATTTATCGTACCGAACGGATGATGGAGATAAAAATAGAATATCAATACGCAAGTGTAGATAATGAGACGGACTGATACAATTGGATAATTATAATCAGGAGAAGAACGAAGAGAGAATTTAGCGAGGGTCGTATATTTTCGAGAGATGAGGATGGAGCTACCCAATGGTTGGGATATTTTCTGGAAGATGCTCCTCCGGATACCGAAAATGAGGGATAGAGAGTCGATCTATACAGATATATTGGAATTGCTGAAGAGGCAGACGGTATAGTGGCTCGATCGAGGACGTATGTGTACCTTGGAATCCTCATTCAGGATAACAAGTGCTGGTCGAAAAGGGCGGAATGAGGAAGACAGAAAATGTGGCCGAGCGTTTCAGCGAAGAGAATTCTGCAAGAGGGAGAGAGGGAGGGAGTGAAGAAACAGAGAGTGAAAGAGGAGAACAGCAACGCGTCGTGGTAGAAGTTGTATGAGTTTGGTGAGCAGAGAAGGGAAGGGAAAAAGCGCGCTCAAGCAGGCAGCAATATCATAAAGTAAGTTTGTGGCGTAGATGGCCGCCTCTCTGGCTCCTAATGGACAATAACTGCGATATACTGCCTCATCCACAGGCAGACGAAACGTTAGACTCTCTTTCGCTCCCTCCTCTCTCCTCCCGCCGTTCCTCCGACTCTTCCTCATCCTTTTTTGAGCTAAGGAGCAGCCCTTTCCTTGCGATTTTCTCGCCCAGCATCCGGCAGTCTCCTTATTCTTCTTACTCTGTTCGTTCTCTCTTAATCTTCCTTCGCAGCATCCCTTCGTTTTTTCTTCATTGTACTTCCTAGCATTCGTACTGCTTTTTCCGTTTTCTTCCAGCCAAAGCATCGTCGCTTACTTTCCAACTGCGAGCATTTCACGAGCGTTCCCACTCTTTTTTGCCTTTTTCTTCATTCGCTCCATTTTATCAAGTATGAAAGATAATATGTTTCTTCATTAAGCTCGTGTTACAAAACCGACAAGAATGAAGTACGATTCTCGCGCTTCTGTAACAGAGCAAACACCCTCTATACACGCATTTAATCTCTTCATCTGGACAACTAACCAAGTGCCATGCAGAAAGTATCACGCGCCGGAAATGAACACACAAAGTGTGTTCATTTCCGATGAACGATCAGTTCGGAAGACGCGATAATTCTTCGTTTTCTGAATCGAATTCGGCACAGCAATTACGACTTTTAGCGAATGAGGTTTCTTTAACGAAGCGGATTAGAGATGCATGGGTTTTGTCATTTGAGTTTTCGTAATCTTCGATATATCCTTATTATGCTTGAAATTTGTACTTGCTGGTTTTTCAAAATGGCGGCACGATCACGATATTTTTTGTTCACTGTTTATTGTTTCGCGATGCATACTGCTGGGTAGAGTTTCAGAATTACGGGCTTTGTGTTCTCGTCGTGAACGCGCGAAAGCTACGAGGCGGGGGAGGTGGGTGTAGAAAAATGTTGGAACAGCAACCGTTTTCCTCCTCCTCTCTCGTACTCGACGTCGCATACAGTAACAGCTATCACAGTGCACACATTCTCAACTGCTGCCGGTGCTGGTTGCGCGCCGTCGAGTTCGCTGGCTAGCAATATTTTACATAGGATTGTGGTCTCTCTCTCTCTCTCTCTCTTTTTCTCTCTCATTCGAATCTCACGTGCAAAGGGTAGGGGGTTGCAGAGGGGCATATATAAAGCATCGACGTTTGATATTTTTATGCGGTGGCGCCACTGCTACACGGAGATTTACGAGGCAGATATGTGATCACAAAATGGCCGACACTAAATCAAATATGGTGCATCGGAAAACATCCGGCATTATTATTGGGACTTTTATTGGAAGCGAGGAGCAGCAGAGCTATCGAGAGATAGAGTAAAACGAAATAGAGCGAAAAAAAAGGAGAGAAAAGGACGGAAAGAAGGGAAAACAAAAGCACACAGGCTCGGAGTGTAAGAGGGAGAAAGAGGAAGAACGTGTGGGCGATCTGGCAGGAGCAATAAAGCAAAAGCCGTGACGTAATTTTACGATCACCCTACCGTGCACTGCCATCCTTGTATATGCTACCGAAACCATACACATTCACTCTCTACCCACGTATATATATA
>JAPYYS010000203.1:0-35000 GCA_030522525.1 Campopleginae sp. 14b
TCTCTCTCTCTCTCTCTCTCTCTCTCTCTCTCTCTCTCTCTCTCTCTCTCTCTCTCTCTCTCCCTCTCTCTCTCTCTCTCTCTCTCTCTCTCTCTCTTTGCCTCTTGTTCTCGCTCGATGTTGAATTTTTAAGAAGAAAAAATGTAGGATCGGGCTCACGGAAGAATATCGGGAGTTGGAATATCCCACGTATATTTGCCGCGCTGTTGCTGTCGCATTTGTGACAAGGGAGCGCGCAGTCGAACGGATAAAGGAGCGGGCGAGAGAGCATGTTTCGCAACGTTGTTCCTGCTGTGTCGGAAAGCTTGGCAAATTGTTGTTTCAACGAGGATTGTTTTCAAGTGTAGGGAGCTAGAGATAGATCGTAGGACGTAATCCAGCCCGGGGAATAAAATGAATGAAAAAATAGTGATCCCGATACGAAAAGTGCGAGTGTAAACGAATGAAATATTTGGATATGTCGAAAGGAAGGTTCCGAGTCATGTGTGTCGTAGAAATGTGAGAAGCGTGAGTGCTTAGATAGAAAAAAGTATTCTTTTTTTTTAAATCGTAACGTGTCCGACGAGAGTAACGACGAGTAACCGTTTTGGATTTGTACAGAGGATTCTGTCGAGATGTCGGCCAAGAGATAATCGAGTCGAGAGCAGAATCGATTATCCCTAAAACGTACGTATCATTCTTTAATATTAATTAATAAAAACAGCGCGAATAACAATAAAAACATTAATTAGTTTGACGCTTTTAAATGCGTAAATTTTTTTTCGTGTTGGCGTCCCGCCAATCAAAGTACAATTTCGGTTTAGTACGAAATCGCTTACCGACGGTGAGCACGCGTGTGCACTTGAATTAATGAAAATAGTGCGCAGTTTATGTTGTCGCGCGGTGGTATCGATATTAAGCGCGAGACACACGTTCAGGCCATACCTGACGAGGCGACGATGAGAAATATATTTACAGATTTACGGGTCGAAATACCGTTAAACATTTCGATGGAATCCCCTCTCGTAATAAAAGTCACTTCTCACGCGGCCAGCTTATTTTCCCATAGAGCAATAATCGCAATAAAATGTTTAGAAAACTCGTGAAAGTGATCGGACCGCCAGAAAAGTAAAATCAATAAAATAGTAGAATCCCCATATTCTTGAATAAATCATCGCCATGGATAATAAAGTCTCTAGAGTTTCGAGCAAGTTGTGAGCGAGGCGTTCGTTCGGTCCGTCGCCTCGGGAAAACACGAGCCAACGACTGTAGAGAATTCAGAACACGTTCCCGGCTGGGCCAACGATTTTAATTCAAACTAAATGCGAAAAAGAACGTTGGATCGATGTTGAAAAATTGACAGGAAGTTGAGAGCGTGGAATTAAATTCGATGGAAAAAAAGTGCAACAGCCGCAGCGACACGATCAGTGCTTAACGTTTTTTTAAATTTATATTGTACGATGAATCCTAGACGCGATACGTGTCGTCAGAGTCGTTAATTGCCGCTATTTCTCACAAATATAATTGCAAACGAGTCGAACGAAATACAGGAATAACCGGAATAATAATTGTCGAAGGAAGGAGCGATCAAGGGAGGAGAAAGAGAAGGACGTATATCCGAAATGCGAAGTGTCGCCATACTGCCGGCAGTGCCACACGGAATAACCGTTATTTCGTCTTCGATTTTTCAATAAAAATATTCTTTCCGTGAATAAAAGTCTCAAAACAATTGAAAGCGTTCGAGAATTTTTTATTCAAGCTCCAAACTCTCAGCGTTCGTTTGTATTCGTTCGGAGATGTATTCGTACGATTGTCGTTATCTTTGTACGCGCCCACAATTATAATCTCCACAATTGCGAAAAAATTGGCGGACAGTCAGTGAGATACGCCTTTTTATATCCAAAGGCCGTAGAACTCGAACAAACAACGCGAGGTCGTTGATAGAACGCCCTTAATGTTCGTTTCAAAAAAAAAACTTTCCGTTATTCATTTTCTTTCGGTCCAATCAATAAGAATGATTGTGAGATTTAGGGAGAGGCCGGGGTGAGACGAGCGGAAAATGAGTAAGAAAAAATCGGAGCTCTGCAATGAGGAAGCGAGCAATGTTTCCGAATCGTGTTATAGGGACACGGGTAACCCGGTTTTGAATATTTCGGAAGAAAAGCACGAGGAATTCAGAGGAGGGGGTGTGGACGAAAAATACGCGGAGAATGGAGAAAGACTCTTGCGCGTACGAAAGAACTTGAAAGGAAAAAAGACGCAGCGACCGTTGGCAAAAGCTTCTCGCGGAAGATCTCGTGATTAAGGGGGTGAAGAGAAAGGGGGTCGGTAATGGATCGTCGAAAATTTCGGACGGAGAATACGGCGCGCAACCACCGTGGCCAGTGCACTTTTTTCTTGCCTTTTTTTCTTCTCCTATTTTTGTTTGTTTCCTCGGTTTTTGCACGCTGCAAAACATACACACTAACGGATATATTTGGGTATACGCGCATGAGTCAGTGTTTAAAAGGCGAAAGCGACTAGCCAGCGCTTTCGACGTTGCTACTTGTTCCCCTGTGGCCCCTCCCGTCCCTTAGCTTCTGCCAATCGTTCTATTTTCTCGCTGGACTCACTGGCACCATCGACCATCGTACGTGCTTGCTTGAGCTTATTTATACCATGTCCAAAGTTCCAGAGACCGAAGGGCCTTTCGGGTTTGTTCGAATTTCCGTCATTTCGCTGTCAATGGTCACGCGGAAATTTGCGCCGTTATGTCTTCTCTTCAGCGGAGTTCGATATTCATTCAAAGAACGTTCGTAATCGACGATCAAACAATATCGTTCCGTGACGCTTTAAAATCAAATTAGCAACGAAAGCTCGGCCGCCATGCAACTTTGAATGAATAATCGATACAGAGAAGGAACATCCAAATTTGGAAAGCTCCTATTCGAATTCCAAATAACAAATCCTCGAGTTTCCATTTACAGTAGGAAATAATCAACCACCAATTTCTGAACCGCGTTCGTCTCGGGCTTTGCTTTGTACGCAGAGAACAAGGCGACTTGCAAAAGAGAATCTACTATGTATTCGCAGAAGGTTTCGCAACTGGACGCGTAACTATTGTCGTACAGAAACGCGTACTTCGTGGGATTTGTCCCGTTTTTCCTCGCATTGCTCGAACACAGCCGACCTGCTTCCGACCCCCGCCCTACTCGATCAACCAAAAAAGCAATATTGTGTCGTCCTTAGCCGTTCGAACCGCATCAGGGTACCGAATAAATATTCCGCGGTACCTCGAGGTGCTATTGAAATTGCATCAGCCGTGATGGCTGGAAGGCCGTCGTCTCCAGTGTGCACCTTCGTGCGCGAGAGTAGATGCTTCAATTCCTATTTTTCAAGTAGCCAGAACGAGTGCTAGTTCATCGGGTCGATCTGCACGTTAGTTGACGCGGCGGCGCCCGATAGTTTGTGAATTTTCTGGCTCTCTCTCCCCCATAGTATCCAAGTTCCGTATTTACGAGGAAAAAAAAAACAACACGCTACTCCTCGCACACGTCCCTATCGAGAATAAATAATAAAAATGACTGCTTCATCGACCTCCAGCTTTCCGGACAGCCTGATCCGTGCAACCCGGTGTGCGCGTTTATTCGTACGCGTGTGCAAAATTTGAGGCTCGAACAAAAAAAGGACTGACACAAGGACAACAGCTACATACGCATCCTCCGTGGCTCCTTCGTTTTTTATTCATATGCCGAGTTATTCGTCTTTTGACTCGTGCTGTCTTCGAGGCAGTGCGCTTCCCGCGCCTGCTGTTTTCTCTTCTTCGTCTCCCCGACCTCCCTGCGGCCGCGTGCGACTTCCCCGATACAGCGGCCATTTAGCTTCGTCATCTTTCATCTCAGGCTGTTTCCGTTACTTGACGCCGCCGTCGTTGTCTACCGCGAGGAAAGACTGGTAATTTCCCCTCCAGGCCCTTCGGGACAACAAACTTACTCCGCATTTTGACAAACTTGCTGAAAATCTCCAATTTCCTGTGTAGTATGTGCTCCGGACTTCGTTCCCGCGCTCGACACATCGTTGCCCCCGCCGCTAGTAACATTTTTTTTTTTTCATTCGCCATTTTAATACGGATCTCAAATCGATTGAGGCGATCTACCAGATGCGAGAGAGATAACAAAAAAAAAAAAAACAGGTACAAGCTTCTCCTGTGGCGTCGTCGATACTTCGAGAAAAGTAACTTCCGACGAGACGAGAATAATATGGAATTTTTATTTATCTTTACAAAAATCAAATCTCTCGGAATAAAATGTTTCGAAAGCTTTCCACCGACGTTCGATTGAAAGATAACCTTAAATCAAAGGGGCACTTATTCCTTTGAAATGCGCACCCGTTCAAAAATATTTTTCAAATTCTGTCGATAGTAAAGTATTTGTTTTATCTTTTATTTTTCAGATGGTCGACGTATCGTGGGCGTGCATGCGGGACCTCGAAATTCCCGATAAACGCACAAGACCTGCTTGTTGAATCGACCGAAAAGTGGCAATTTTTTTCTTTTTTACAAGCAACAGTGAGAGACAGAGAGAGAGAGAGAGAAGGAGAGAGAGAGAGAGAGAGAGAGAGAGAGAGAGAGAGAGAGAGAGAGAGAGAGAGAGAGAGAGAGAGAGAGAGAGAGAGAGAGAGAGAGAGAATGAGAAAAATAATCTGACGAGCGAGGGATATGTTATATAGTAGAGGAAGAAAGTCGCAGCGGAGAGACGAGTGGCGAGTGGAGGGGATAGCGAGAACGCGGAGCCATTGCTCTTTCTGCCCCCTTGCGTGCGAGCCGCTGCGCGCGCATCTCGGATGCGTGGACTCGGTGCGAAAAAAGAGAGAGAGCGAGAGAGAGGGGGGAGCGAAGTAGCGAGGAACGTTTGAAAGAGAATATTCTCATACACGCTAAAAGCGTACGTACCGAGTTGTTTACCGGCAGCAAAAAGGGGGTGGGGGGTTATAGCGAGAAAGAGAGAGTCGCGAATCATCCGAAAGAACGATCCGGCTGGACTTTGCGCGAGAGTGGCGACACGCTCATAAAGAGCGGCGATGACGGCAACGACGCGACAAACAGCGACCTACCGAGGCAGCTTCTTAGCATCCCCCTCTTTCTCGCCTCGAAATACCGGTGGAAGGGGGTTTTTCCGATATCGAAAACGCACGTGTTGCTGCGACTCGCAACGTTGACGAATCTACCGCGTATTCATACAAAGTCTGGAAAGTCACGCGAAGGGCGGGAGGCGTAGGTACATTTCGGGCATCAATTTTCTTCGGTGTATGCGTCCGCGGTATGCTCCCATTTTTCTAGCGCATCCGCGAATCGAACTACGAATAGCGTTGGCGATTTCGTCGAGAGTATGACGAGTACGTGCAATTTAAGGGCATCATCGGGCGTCGATATACGTGTTCGCGACGTGTTATTTCGAAAGACTCCGTCTCGCCTCGCCCTGACAACGTTAAGAATGCGTATAACGTTGTCAACGCTGGAAGATCGCGTCAAGGAAAATGCTGCTCGAGCCACTGACCTTCCTTTTGCGCACTAATGTCGATGTGACACGTACAAACACATACACTCACAGGCCCTTCCTTTCATGCTGAGCCATTACTATGTCATTCCTCTTTTGTTCGTATCTAATGGGAAGGGTGGAATGGTCGGCCGACCAGAAGATAGCAAAGGGCAAAATATACAACTTTTGTTTGTTTTTTTTTCGTATCGAGAGCATGGAAGATCGGCGCGCTTTCTATATTGTCGGTTGGAATGATTGATGATACGTGAGAATCTTGAGAACGCCTCGTCCGAGAATCCCAATCCTTAAGGTGTAACGTTGGTCGATTTTGTTCTAACGATCGTTTTTTCTTCTTATTTGCAGAAAATTTTGGCCGGGCGTGAAACGAAAGCAGAAACTAAAAAATAAAACGAGGCAAAGTATCGCCGGAGATAGGATCTTGGAATTATCGGGTCTCGGTTTTGGAGGCTGAGCGATGAGGTGCGCGAGTGCAAATGTACCAGAAGAGGAAAAGTTACGAGTGCGACGGTAGTTCAGTGACGACGAGGTGATTATGAAAATATACAGACGTAAATTGGCATAAATAAATGTATCGTATGAAAAGGGCGACAAGCGGGATTGGCGCGTGTGCGCGTGTGTCTATGAGCGGAGGCACGAAGGATAAAAGGCCGAAAACGAATAAGGGTGTCGCCGGGGTGTGAGATTGCGAGAGGGATAAAAGAGCGAGAAGCGAGAGGGAGAGTGCTTCGAAAAAAATGAGATAAGGCGAGGAGGCGGGTATGAGGAAGATGTTAATGTTTGTTTGTGAGCAGGGCAACCGGGACAAGCTGTATTGCGAATAAGAGATAGATCTTTATTAAAGGGGGATATAGGTGTGATATACATATGTATATAAATAATAGAAAATTGGTGGTGTTCGAATGCACGGGCATACGCGGAAAGGGCTGTGTTGGCGGGGCGGCCGATTCGCCGATAGTGACGATCGTGTTGGCGTGATTGCGTATGCGAACGAGACCTCGTGACTCGGAGAGACGAGGCAAGAGAAAAAAAAAGAAGAGGAGGGGTCGGAGGAGGAGGAAAAGAAGAAAGGAGGAGACGAGGAAGAAAAAGAAAAAGGAGAAAGAGGCGAAGAAGGAGGTGGCGGAGGAGGAAGGAGAAGCGGTGGAGGAGGCGGCGGGGGAGGAGGAGGAGGAGGAGGAGGAGGAGGAGGAGGAGGTGGTGGCAGTGGCGGCCAGCGAGGAGAAAAGGCGCTCCGTGAATTATCGGTCGCCGCTGCGGGTCCTTCGTAACCCCGGCTGTTTCTCCTTCCTGCGGCGGGTGACGTCATTACCGGTGAGTTTACGATACAAGTCTCCATTGTACCAACACACCCATACACGCGGCCACTATCTCGTTCGAGCGAGGCTCCGCAAGGTGGCCTTTCCCGATCTCTCTTTTCCCCGCAAGGAGAACCACGCGAGCTTCGCAACGATCCCACCTCAATCGCGCATCACACACGCTCTCGGCACTCTTCCTCACACCCCCCTCTCTTCGCGCCTATTTCTCTCTCCCTCACACGTATGTAATCGCACCAACGACACGATCGTGGTTCAAGTTCGAAGAGAACCGCACCATTTGCACGTGCTCGCTACGTGGAATGCGTCCTTATCCGCGATTCTTTAACAATCTTGCCCAAATTTAAATGAAACTATTATTACCGCTGTCTTCCAACCTGGACCCGCTCGACGTCGATCACTCGCGTTCGTTGGCTCATTCCTCTTTCGATCGGTACTTTTCGCATTTTCTCGCTTCAATTCGTCAAAATTTTGACTACTTTTTTTTGCTTTGGAATTTTTAATCCTTGGCATTTTTTTTTCGATCGAAACAAAAATTTCTCAGCCCCGAAGTTTCAGGGTTACCGGGTAACGTTGACCTGCAAAAGTTCAAAGTTTCGGAAACATAATTGTGTAATCTGCAGCGCTTCTCAATCCTCAAGAGCAAGCGACACGTGCGCATGTCTTCATTTCGTATCACCGTGTGCAACTGCCGATCGAGCAGGCACACCTTTCAAAATCACCTGGAAAATGGACGAGATGACTCAGAGTTTCTTGGAATATTTTTTCTCGTCCACGTTTCCGTGAAACGAGCAGCATCTCCCGTCTTCTTTTCACTCGAGACTGTAATACGCGTCTATATATTTTACACTCGAGGTCGCGGATCCTTCCGGTCGAACGTGACGTAACGCATCACCGTGTGGACATTCGCGTATTAAAATACAAGGCCTTTTACACTGGGAGAGAAAGAACGAGAAAAAAAAAACAGCAAGGTGTTGTCCCGATGCGTTAAATTCTTGTGTCACAGTGCCTGACGTTGCGCGACACGTTTTCTGCGGGTAAATGCATCAAAACGCGCTCGGTCTACCCGCTAGGAAATTAATGAGTTCACGCGATAAGGCAAACACGCACCTGGAAATAACAAAATCGATATTCCACAGAGATGCGAATGCTCCCGAGCAACAAATGCAAATGAAATGGAAATTTTATAATCGGTACATCCAATACATTTCCTTCATATTTATTTATCGCCTTCCACCGTCTTGGCTTTTCGTAGGACCGTTGCCTTCTCGTGATCTCATTGCAGTTTGCATCTGCGAAATGGAACGTATAGACCTTCGCTTCATCCGGCGGATCACAACATTTATTTGCACCCTTAGACGATTTCCCTTGGTCGAGGTTGCGCCTGACAACTGAGTTTACAAAAAAACTAAAAAACTTTGACCTTTCTTCAATTCCCGGTATGAAAAAAAAAAAAAAAAACAAACAAAAACAAAAACATTTCGCTGCGTCCAAACGATGCGAATTTCGGAACCCTCTTTGTCAGTTGTTGTTTTGTCCGAGAAACAATGAGGAAATAATGCCAATGCAAAGATTAGGCGATAATTTACGTTCTGAATGAAATTTAAATAAGGATATATTCGAGAAATTTTCTGACGCAAAATTCCTCGATACCGTTTGACCGATCGGTAAAAAAAGGTTTGAGCCCACGCAAGAAACAAGCAAAAATAGTTTCAAAATGTTCCGTTTCGATCAAACGAACGATGTGGGAAAATTGGTCAGTCAAGTTTTTAAGAAAGAGGGAAACTCGTAGGAGGAAAGAATAACGAATACCATCGCGTGGACCCACGAATCACAGTTCATGGCAGAAAGATTTTAATGTAATAAAAATTGCTTATATCATGACAATGAGCTATGGGCAACTTAATTGCGATCGGAAGGATCGCAATTAGAAAGACATTGTTACGATGTTATTGTCGAGGAGCAAGTGGGGAGTGGGTATCGGGCGAGTGTTGCGGAGCGAGAGGGAGTCGATCTTGGTCTGGTTAGTAGTTCGGCTTTAACGTTCTTCCCTAGCCGACATTAGCCCCGAGGGTTTAAGGCCACTAGACTCTGATCGTGATCGTCAACTTTATGGGAAGGAGAGAGGAGGGAGCATCGGCTCTCGAAAGTTGAAATTCTCACTTGGCAATATGTGCGACATGCTAGATTATTTATTTCCCATCGAATGCCATTTTTAAGTTCAGTCAGCCAAAAATCTTATTTCGCTGTTTTTTTATTTGTTCGCTGGTCGCGCTTCCGGTGCCAAATGTATTTATCTCGCAATCGATCGGTGCCTTCGAATCAACGAATAAATATTATAACGTCATCGTCCTTATTCCGGAAACTGCTAAGAGTGTTTTTTATTATTTTTATTTTTATTAACTGAGCGTCGGGACTGTGAATTGTTTAGGCGAGTTCCGCGAGTGTATCGATGGTATTTGGCACTCGGTACCGAATGGTATACTCGTTCGGGTTATTGGGCAGACACAATATTCGTTGTAAATCCTTTTAGAACATTGGACAAGCTCGATCTGCCTCGTAAACTCGCAACAATGTGCAATCGCGGAGCAAATATTCGTGGAACGATCTCGAGGGCGGATTTCACGATCCTTGCCAATTATTTACTCTGAAATTTTCGTTATTCTTGATAAATTTTCATGTGTTTTTTTTTTTTGCTATTGCAGTACATAATGCGCCGCCAAGGGTGATGGAGACTGTGGGCAAGCAAGTCCAAGTAGTGAGTGGACTGGGAGTGGGGGGTCCGGTAGGGCCTGTCGGCCCTGTGGGGGGAGATTTGCATCACCATCATCATCACCACACGCACCCCCACGGGGGCCATGGCCACTCGATGGTCGGGACGGGCCCGAATCCAGGCCGCGTTCAAGTCCAGAGTCATCAAGGCCAGCCACCCCCGCCCTCACACAATCAGCATTTACCAGCTAGATCAACCCCCGTACAGTTGCACAGGTCAGTACTTAACAACGCTTTGCTACTCGTTGTCAACAACACTCGAACGGTAACGAAGTCGATTCAATCGAAATCGTTGCCGCGCTTGATTAATTTTTTTAAAAATATCTCCTTTTTGTACAACGGAACTACACTGCCGTGGGTGCTGGCTCATGCGGCTTTGAGCTTCGAATACAGAAAAACACTGTACGCCTTTCGGCTATGAAAACAATTACCCCCCCGTCGCGGGATCTCTTTGGTCACAGTTCCCGAAACATTTCGTCCTCCGCAAGAAAACCGTGACACGAATGCGCGCTAGAGCCTTGTTGCTATCAATGTTTGTATACATTGCTCGGGTTAATTTCAAAGAGGGAAAGAGAGCGGGGACTTTCGGGGAAAAAATCCCTTTCGGACATTCGTCGCTCGGGCTCTGTCAACAACAACGTCAGTTCTCTCGACTCGAATGTAAACAAAGTTTATTCGGAAATTATTGAAACGTCTCCTGAATCAAGACTAAATGTTGCCCTCAAAAGAGAAATTTTAGCTAATAAGGCCTTTTACTCGATTCAATAATCGGTAGTTTTATTTCGTTTTTCCTTCGTGAGCTCCATTGGCCAACGGTCAAAACTTTAGCCATTGGCGTGCAACCGTTGCGGTACTGCACAACTTCGAACTCTGATTCTCGAGGGAATCTGGGCGTTCGATCGTTCGTTATTCCTACGAAGTAAGTAATTCCCCGTGTTACCGCTCCGGGAAACGTTCCACGCTCTCGATACTTTACCCATGCGTCGCTCATCGATCCGCGCAACAACGAGTCTCGTAATGCTACTGGCTCGATAGCGAGACGGAAGAGTATTTCGAGTAGCTACAGAATCGACCTGACTAAATAAACTCTTCATTTCCGGTTTATCTCGACCAAGTCACGTGATATCATCGTTTTCATCGACTCGTCTATGGGTGGTTGTGTCTTTTTCGTCTTGCATACGTGTTCTTCCCATTTTTGTTGACATTCTCGTTGTCATAGATTATTTACATTTTTTCCTATCCCATGGCCATAGCCCCCTATTCGACTCGACTTGGTCACAAAGTAAACAAACAAAAGTTTCTTCATTTAAAATTGGTTTCACGCTGGTCGGGTCATACCGCACGTCGATATGTTTACAACAATGCTATAGCTCTCTGTTCCCTTTCTCTTTCCGTCTGGTGTTCTTGCATTCGTCGCCGTGCATGAATACTTTAGACACAAATTTGTACCTTCGTATAAGTTTATCGATTCCGTCCGATGAACTTATGTGGAGCGAAGAGAATGAAAACCGCATCTCGCTGTTCCTGAATGTCGAGCCACTCGGGATTTCCTGGACTATATTGAGGCCTATATGTTGCGTGAAAATTTTCAGTTCTCTCGACGCTACTTAAATTTTTGAGAAATCTACGAGATACGCTCGATGTTTCCATGGCCAAAAATCAAGCGGAATTTTTTCCGTGAAAATTCAACCGATCGATTCAGATATTCAGAAAAATTCATCTCACCAAGAGAAAATGCTTGATCAATGAAATTTTGTTTCAGGGCAGTCACTGTGGCGTGGAGGTTCCACTTTGTCTGGGTCGTGTATATAGCGACGATGCACGTGCATCTGCCCCGGGATTCAGGACTTTGAGAATATTATGCGCGAATCTTCGGATACCCCAAAATCGCAGTTTTTAATTTTTTCTCGGACGTTTCGGGCTATGCAGTCTGCGTAGAAAATAATGGAAGTGAAGGCGGAGGGAAGGGATGAAAAAACGAAAAGGTGGAATGGCGAGGTTTATTAGATTATGAATGAATGTGATGAATGTCGTTTTATATTCCGTCTCGGGAAAAAAAAAAATGTGTTTTTTTTTTTCACGTTCTCTCGCATTGTCTCCGATTCTTGTCCGCGTACACCAATACTCGTACCACTAGCCAACTCGTACAGTCGATGCGTGAGTGTATACTTGTACGGACGTGTAAGGAAGGTGGGAGGGGGTCAGCGACCGTTATGTCATCGACGGTCCACGCTCGAGGCGCTTTCTCGGTGGGGATCTCCCGGCATCTTCGGACTGAGACGCGACCTTTCTTCCACTTCTTCTTCTTCTGCTGCTGCTTTTGCGTCTTCTTCGTCGGCTTTCATTGCTCTCGTTGGTCGAATAATTGCTCGCGTTCAACACTTGGGGCCTTCGCCGGTAAACAGACTCCAGGTTCGAGTAAAAAATCATACGTCGTGATTTTTTTATTAGTTTTATTTTTTTTTCCTCATATTCGTTTTTCATTGTCTCGAAGTCTCGAGATTTGCCCACGTTTAAGAGCCTCTTCATACTCTCGGGCAGAGTTCCATTAATGCGAGTTTTTTTTCAGAGTCCATGAGACACACGAGTTTCCTTCAAGCTCGATGGGCTCGTTACCAAGCCTGGAATAACAAAGTAACCATTGAAACGAACTGACTCTGAAAATAATGGAATAGCTGCGACAACGAACAATGTTTCCCAGGGACGCGCTCGGTGGAGACGATAACGTTTTGTTTGATTTATCTTTTCCGCGACTCTTGGCCAGACCGGACGAATTCTGTATCGGTCATTTTTCTTTCCGAGAAACTCGTTAATACCGAATGAGTCGCGTTTCCAACGAATCATGAGTCCATACCAATAATTGTCGATCGATGGGTTCATTTTCCCCTGCACCACGAAATACCGTTGATATTGGTTCTAAGTCTCTACCTACTGCTATTGCTCTCTTTTTCTAATTCATGATTTTCTCATTTCATAACTTTCCGGCTGTTTTAGTGAAAAAGTCTCTCAAACACAGGGGCAAGACGTCGATCTTTGGCTCTCGTTGGCATTCCTTTTTTTTTTCTAGTCTTCTACAGCTTGTGTAATTCATACATGGGCAATTACTCGACGGGCGCCCAGCAGGTCCCACCAAGCAGCAGAACACACGGCCACACCTGGATCCCTCGTAGCGAGCGTCTTGCCATACTTTTTCCATTCTTCCGAATACCCGTTACAGCAGTGTTTCGTTCCCCATAAAAAAGCACGCAAAAAATTTTACACAAAAGACCCGCAAGGAAAATTTTTTCCCTGAGCTGTTGCAGTTCTCAATTTTTCCATCAATTAACGTGACTAATCATTTTTCCCACTTTGAAACCCGATATACCCTTAATGAAAACTGTGAGGAAAAACTCTAGAGCATCTTTTCATAGGAAATTCGATGCTCTAGAGAAATATTCCTTTGACAAAATTGGCTAAATAACCACTCCAGAGTAATTGATTGTCGAAGCTAAATTTCCATAAATTCTTACGAAGATTCGTGCAGTTTTTTTTCGAGGGTGAAATTATCAACTAGATGATCCTTCACAAATTCCGATAAAGATTACAGACTCACGACGATATTTTAGTACAGAAAAATCCATTTTAATTCTTCGAATTCTAACAATTACCAATTTTGATGAACGCCAGTGACGATAGATTAAAGAATATTGCGTAGAATGACTGAGACTGGCCGCGAATGCCGAGGGCGTTGCGGGTTGTAGAGTTTTCGAGCTTCTGACTGTGTGCTAGCCAACTTTAATCCGGAAGGAGTCTGCTGCCTGTATCGGTACTGGTTTGCCTGGTCCTTCATGCAAATCGAATACAGTAGAGTGGCTGCCAGCAACACTTTCTGTGAGGGTTCCACAGGAACAAGGAAGAGCTCTCGAACTGGTTTAAAAGTGGGCTAAAAGTAAACTAAAGAGTAAAGCCAAGGGACTGTAAAAATATGAAAAGGTTTAAACAGAATTACCTGTGGCCGAATTGTTAATCTCAGACTAAAAGATTATTCACATTTCTCCGAAATCGTGCTATTCGGGAAACGATGGATTTTCATCGAACGTCGATGGATACGAAAGTAAAATTCATTATTTTCCAATGCTTATATTTTCTTTCGTTAAAAAAAAAAGTATTAAAAAGTTAGTGAAAAGTTATTAAAAAAAAACTGAAATTATTTCAGTTTGAAAATTATTCTTTTCTTCAATATTTGACAAATAGTTGGGTGTCAAGTTTGAAGCTCGCGCTAATAACGCGGTTGGAGATCTGACGTACGACTAGGACTCCCGTACTTTAGCCAGTAGCGAAATTACATTTTCAAGTTGAGTTGGTATCGATCGTTTCGTCTTGCGGAGAAAGACGAACGAAGCAATGCAAGAGAGGTTGATCTATTCTCGTTGTTCGACCCCACCACGGTCAACATATTATATTTTCGACGTATACGAGGGAACTTCGGCGGTAGTTCTGCGAAGGATATCAAAATATGTACCGTCGAATGTATGTTTGCGTGCGCTCATGCCCATTGCAAATACGAAATGTGAAGAGAATCTGACGGTGGAAGATTCGATCGGGAATAAGAGCATTCTCTAGCGGCGATGAACGAGACGATGGAGTACATGTGTGTGTGAGAGCAAGAGAGAGAGAGAGAGAGAGAGAGAGAGAGAGAGAGAGAGAGAGAGAGAGAGAAAAGATAGAGATAGAGAGCTCGATATATATATCAGTGATCGATTAGAAAAGCTACACGAGGCATCCCGGAGAAGAACGGGAGCGACGTCGCGATGCCTCGCTCGTCTCATCGTCGTACAGTTTCACGACGATGTGGCAACGTTGCTCCGCGACGTGCTCTCCGATCCGTGCTGCGTGGCACAGACACTCCATGAGAAAAAAAGAAACACACAAAGAGAGGAAGAGAGCGATAAGGGGGGGGGGGGAAGAGGGACAGAGGATGAGAGAGAAAGAGATTCATCAAGCTCGAAACGCCTGCGCGTTAACGCTCCGCGACCACGCGCAATATTCACGGGCCACGTGCCTCCGTGAAACTGGCGGGCTGAACGCGGAGCGCATGCGTCCCGACAAACTCGGGCGCCATGTTCATCGCGAAGCGCACAAACCGCCGTTGCTGTCGCTGCCGCCTCCCTCCACGATTGGTCAGCTCACTTCTCTCTCTCCTTCTCTCTCCCTCGCTCATGTTTTTGTTCCAACTTACCACGGGAGAGTATACTTTCGTTCGCGAATCTAATTTCGAACGGCTTCGACGCCGCGCATCTCTTTCTCTTACCCTCCCGCTGGCTCCGTTCGGGGAATTGCATCGCTGCAAAAACCCGGAGCTCTCCTGATTCTCTGCCCGAATATCCGACTGCCTAGCTAAACGGCCCTGTTCTCGTACGCTCAGCCGACTCGGCGGCGAAGAGACCAAGACTTGAAGGGACAACTGACAGGTCGAGAGCGACACGAGACAATATTCGCAAATATGAAATGACTGCATGTATTCCTTAATTATTAGGCCACTGGGAGATCCATGTCAAGCCACATCGGAAAGGACTTCCGGAAATAAAGCGTAACCCAGCTCCGGCGTGTCCAGACGTTACCCTGAGATTCCGCATGTACGGGTTCCGTAGCTCGATATAGCTACGATGTGAACCATCCCCGCGCGGCTTACTCTTCCGTAAACGCGTCGTCCCTCTTTCGGTCCCGTTCTCACTCCGCGCCCCTCGCTCATCCCTCCGCAAGAAAGACTCTCACACAAACTAGGTGCAAAGTTTATCGGGTCGGGTCAACTCGAATATATTTTTGCCACGCGGTATCAAGTACTATATATAGCAGAAATTTTCTCCAAGAAACACCGACCAATGGACAATGTCCGTTTTTGCTTTTTCCCCTTTCCGTAACAAATAGATCAGTCTCTTCCGGGTGAGAATATCCTCTTCCTTTTTTCTCGCAGCACGTCCACGCAGTTCTCGTCAAATTATTTTCATGCAATACGAATAGATTTCTGGTCCATTCTGAATATTGCCAAAGTTTCGGTGCATTCGCATGCGATTTTTCCACAGCCATTTTATCGCTCCTCTGATCATAGAAAACCGATCGCGAGTGAGGGAATAAAATATATTTGGGGCGTGGCGCAAAGATGGTCTCGTGGGGAATGAAGACCCGGGTAGAATATTAAGACGCTCGACGTAGCAGGATTGTCAATACGAGTAATTGAACATTTTTCATTGCAGGCCTACACAGAGCTACATAAGCATCAACAAGAGCAGCAGTCCCGTGTCACCGCGTACAGTCGCGGGAGGTAACTACGTTCAAGGAGCACCGGGAGGAAGTCCGTCGGGTGGTGGAGCGGTCGGTCCACCGGTCGGTGCGAGCGGGACAGGGGGCGTCGTCACCGTAACCGCGACCGGTACAGCACCGGGAAATTACGTTACCGTCCCTGTTCCCAATGCTCTTCGATATGTACACGCTTATCCACCGCCACCGCCGCCACCTCCGGCACCGTCGGCCCCCGTTAACCAGACGCCACCGCCACCCGGAGCCACTGCCGCATACACGAGGGATCCTTACAGAAATGCCACCCCCAACGTACGTTTCCCTTTCGTTCATCATTTATATATATTCTTTCGAATACCAAGCAGCGAGTCTGCTGATCGGACTGACGCGTGGGCGAGTGAAAGTCAGCTTCGTGGACCTTACGATCAATATTTCGCTGGGCCTCTTGTTAAAGTCTTCTCGAGGTTGACGTTCTTTACGGCTTTGTCATAGTCCCGACGTACGCGTCGATTTTACGATCCCGTTGCTCCATTTTCTCTACGAGGAGGTCGCGTTGCCTGCAGATTGCGAAAATGTATCTTTTTTAATACACGAGGCAATCGAATGGTCGTCCAATTTTATAAATTCTTTGCGGGATTTGAATGATTGAAAAAAAAAAATCAATATATTCGCTTCAGTTTGAAAAAATCATCCGACTGTCGCGTGTCACTCGACAATGCGATGCCCAAATGCGCCCAAAGCTCTTTCCAAGAAAGTCGCTTCGAGAAACGAGGGATTCGGAGAATCGTTGAAATTAATGAATCGTTTGGCTTGCAGGTTAACGAGAGGGTGGCGATTAGCGTGAGCAGTAGCCCAGTGTCGCAGGTGGGTGTCGGGGTTGGCGTCGGTGTCGGGGTCATTGCCGGTGAATATGCGGTCAATAGTCGCGGTGATCGGCCACGAATATCTCTTTTACCACCTGCTTCGGTAGCCCCGGCACCCTCGCCAACGGGAACCGAGTATCACGTTACCGGAGCACGGAATCCTCGTGGAATAATGCCGATGCAGACCGAGCCGTACTGCAATCGCGGGGTCGATATGGCCACGCTACAGGAAGCGCCGCCATTCAAAAAAATACGTCTCGGCCAGCCACAGCAGCAGCAACAGCCACAGCCACAGCAACAGCAACAGCAGCAGCAAAACCAGCAACAGCAACAACAACCGTGTCAACCAATCTCACCGGCTGATACGTGCATCAAGCAGGAACCATTGCAGTTGCAGCAACCACTTAGGATAGATACTAGGGTGGGTATCTTTTTTACTCGTCACTTTTCCAAGCAATTAATGCATCAGTCAGGCTAATTTCTTTGAGTTTGTCGGATCCTCGGTCGGTGCAGTTTCTCGGACCTTTTTCGTGCATTTTGTGCACGAGTAAAGGGAATAATAACTGTTTTACCGAGGAATGATTAGACTAGAGCGCATCCCTTAGCGGGAGAGACTGCAGCGCCACGCTCGATCGGTCATTGACCAGCTTCGTACGTTGCGTCAAACTACATGATGAATTTTTGTTGGTGCTAGGAGCAGCCGCCAACGGCAGGTGCGTATACACCGCAAACCGAAGCGATCTCGCCTACCCTACCGGAGCCTAGTACGCAAGAGGATGCTCAATTTCGTAGTACCAAGGACGATTTGCTTCAACAAATAGCGAAAGTCGATCGAGAAATTGCCAAGCGAGAGTCTCAGATTAGTAAGCTCCGTAAGAAACTCAAGGAACTCGAGGAAACGGCAAGCAAACCCCTGGAAGCCGCTGGTCTCAAACGACCGGTTGAGGAACAGTCGCTGCAACCGAAGCATCAGTCATTGGCACAAAAGATCTATGCTGAAAATAGGGTAAGAAAAAAAAATGTTATTAACAATCTCCAGACTCGATACCATTGAATTTCATGAACGACGATCCTTGTTGCAGAAAAAGGCGGAAGAAGCCCATCGGCTTCTCGACCGACTGGGTCCGAAGGTCGAGCTCCCGTTGTACAATCAACCCTCGGACACTAACGTTTACCAGGAGAATCGAACGAGGCATCAGTCCTGCATGCGTGCTCGACTGGTCGCCAGGTTACGAAGAGAGCACGCCGAAAGAGCCTCCCTCCATCGTCAGCAATCCCAAACTTATGCGATTCTCGTTCAGGAGTGGCATCGCAAAGTCGAACGCTTGGAGGCAACTCAAAAGAGGAAGTCCAAAGAGACTAAAAACCGTGAATTTTTCGAGAAGGTATTTCCCGAATTGCGAAAGCAGAGGGAGGATAAAGAACGATTCAACAGGGTCGGTGCTCGTATTAAAAGCGAGGCCGATCTCGAAGAAATCATGGATGGTCTTCAGGAGCAAGAGGTATTTTTCCCCCTCCACTTAATCACTTTTTTTCTTTCCCCCGCGCTGAAGGAAGGCGAGATGAATCCACTCGGGGACGACGACCATTTTGATTGAGCGTATTTCATTAGCGAGGGAGAGAGAAGAACGAGAAAAATGTTTCTCAGGCCTCACACCCAGATAACGCACGTTATCAAATGTCGATAAAGTTTGTGCCGTTGATGGGCAACAAAATTTCTGATTTTGTGCAACTTTTCCTTTTCTAAACAACCGAACCCGCAAAGAGAACTTAAGTAATTCCAAAAATCGATCGATTTCATGTCCAAAAATGTTTTCGTTGCATCTCATCTCCAAACTTTCACACCATCGTTACGAAACCTATTTCGTTCCTAATTTACATCATTTTCGTTGTCAATCGGTGTTGCTTCATTGTCACTTCGGCATCTCTGGTTTCCGTCGCGCAGATCGTCTTAACTTACCTAACAATCGAAGGGATAGGGCGAACCCGCAAAAACTTTCGTCAATGAGCGTTGCTTATCGAATAACGAGCTTTGCCAACTAACTTTCTGCTTTTAAATGTCGTTTCATCTTTCTACACGTGTGTACCGCTTTCCAAGTTCCTTAAATCTTTCTTGTAATGGTAATTTGCACCATAATTGTATATTTTTTCTACGCAAATTGGAATCTGAGCTTTGACCTTTAACCAATGATATTGATAACGAAGGTTGGATTAACGGGAGATTCGGAGTATTGATTTTCAAGCCTAGGAGCTGCGCTGAATTTTGGCAATGTGAACGAGCGTGTTTTTCCGGATCCTTTGGACGACGATAAATAAATTAGTACCGCAAGAATAAAAAAATTACAATGACGCTTTTTCCATTTCTCAAATAGTGCAAACGAAAAGAGTGTTTTTATCGATATTCCGGAAAGACAAATCAAAGTTTCGTATAGTGCATGATCGCCACGGTTATTTCAATGGCGTCTCGATGTAAAAAAATTGTTTTCGTTATATCGGGCGTAATACTTATCCGTGGATGCTTCATGGAAGATACTTAGTTTGATCGAATCCGCAGGAAGACGGGGCTACTGAGTCTAAAATTTCGATTAAAATTTGTCAGGTTAGTAACGTGTGGGGTGACATTCGCTCTTTCTCCCTCAACTAATTATCGATGAGATCGATTGGCCTCATTGAGAGTGAACTGACGAGTTGAATTATGGCAGAGGCGCGAATGTGTGACAAAAAGAAAAATGGGGGAAAAAAATGTGAATGAGGCGCTGGTAACGCGTGCTTATTGTGTGTTTAGATGGAGGATAAGAAAATGCGTTCGTACGCAGTTATTCCGCCGTTGCTACTGGACGCGAGACAGAGGAGGATAGCGTTTCAAAATCGAAATGGCCTGCTGCCACCTGAGGAACTCGAGTCGCTTCATCGGGAGCGCAAGCTGATCAACGTATGGAGTCCAATGGAGCACGAGCTCTTCAAGGAAAAGTATCTTCAGCATCCCAAGAATTTTGGAGCTATAGCTCAATCGTTGGAACACAAGTCGGTTCCGGACTGCGTGCATCATTACTACCTCACTAAAAAAGCTGAAAATTACAAGCAGCTTTTGCGAAAGTCGCGGCAACGAACGCGTAGCTCGCGAAACAATCCTAACAATAAGGTGAGTCTCGACGGTGTCGAATGCGGCTGGTCAATCGCGACTGCATACTCGTCCGATCCTTTAACTCGGTTTCTTTTTTCCCTCGCAGGTAAACAATAGTAATTCGACGCTCGGAGCGATAGATATATTAACGACGGGTGTCACAACGAGGCTGCAGCGCGAGCAGCAACAAAAGACCCAGGAAAATCCTCAAAACAGTTCAGCATCGTCGTTAACCTCGACAACGGCGACGTCGGCCGTTTCGGTTGCCTCGTCGTCCTCAGCCTCGGTTACAACGTCCTCGGCGTCTTCAACAACGGTCAACGCAACAACCTCGACGACCACGGGGATGACAACAACGACAACGGCGTCAACGACTACAACGACGTCGGCCACGGCATCGGCAACAGCCACGACCACAACGACAAGTACATCGTCGATGGGTGGTCCCTCCTCAATTACCACCGGAGTATCGATCGCGTCGAGTGCCGCCACCACTTTGACGACGTTGTCAGGATCGGGCACGGGAACGGCAACGGGGACGGGGACGTCAGGAAATAGTACCTCGACCTCCTCGACTATCTCGTCCTCGAATTTGTCTGTTGCGTCGATCGAAAGTACCGCAATGTCGACGTCAACAACCAACGCCACATCCGTCCAAACTAGTACAACCTCTACGACCGGTGTTCTCACGAGCTCCTCGACTTGTAGCGCAAAGGACGCGAGAGAAGCCAACAAAGAGAACAAGGAAAATAAACTCGAGGGCGTCATGAAGGATACCATTGTCAAAGATACGAGAGAAGACTCGCATTCTGGTTCTGATATCATTTCCGGAAAAGACTCGAAACTCGGGGCGTAAGTCGCATCGTTTTTATCGCACAAATCGTCAACGTTTTTTAAAAAATCACTCGAAACCATAGATCATTGTTTTTCTCTCACAAGGAAATGGTTTTTCACTTTTGATCCTTAGAATTTATTAGCCACAGACGCCCTAGTCAGATTTACCTCGAACAAGGTTCCCCGTTCTTCGCTATCCATCATTTTTCATTCCCGTCCTTCGAGTTTCGTTTCAATTAGAATAGATGCGCGGTTAACGTGATTGATTTGATTGAGTGGCGCTTTCATTCGGTAGAATTGATCCGCTGTACAAACAGATTGTGGGAGATATCCGTGTCCCGTTCCCTCCGCCCGTCCTTCCTACTTCCACTCTCGAGTCTCAAATATTCGCTCGGCGATTAAGCGCGCATATCCACCGGTTCCCCACGCAGTTTGCAAACTTCAGAAAATATCGGGAATCTCGTGGAAAAAAAAAAGAAATAAAAATGGTTACACTATTTTCCGGTGCTGTACGTTTTTCAAGGAGAGGGCATACGGACTTTTCACTCGTGACGGTAACGGGGAAAAGCAGCGAGGGGGAGATCCGCGCTGGGTAAATCACTGGGGAAAAAGCAGCTCAGGCTATTAGCGGATTGTAATGGTAATCAATGGTTAACCGTTCGCGGGGCATAATTTGCACAGCCATCCATTCGGCGTTCATCATCTTAATTGACTCGAGTCCTGATACGATTCATTCGGCACGTCATATCGTGTTCGCAAATTTTACGTCCGTCCCGTTTCCCCTAGGATCCTATCCCTCGTACGATCCTCTGTTTGTTCCGACCTCCAAAATCGGCGAGTTTGAAGAATTCTTTGCGATAAATCTTTCTCGATTTTTCGATTGAAAAAATCAAAGCTGTGATTTCAAGAATTTGCCTGAACGGTGTCGTTTATTTTTCACAGATCCGAAAGTGCTTTGGTGTCGTCGTGTTTGAATGTGAGCGGCACGAACGTCGTGGGCTCGTTACAAACGGAAAAAGACAAAAAGAAAGCAGCATCGATGGCAATGGGGACGACGTCTTCGTCGCCGATGACAACGTCGACGACGACGACGACGACAACAACAACGTCCAGTGTGACCGGCGGTACCAGCACGACCACTACCACCTCCAGCGGTAGGTCAAAGGATAAGAAGAAAGAGAATCACGCGACGCCCATGGAGACGAGCGACGAAGAGGCCCAGACGATCGACAATATTGGTAAGTGATTTCCCGATTTTTTTTTTTTTCAACGAGTTTATTGACAAATGGTCGCACAGCTGGTTCATTGTTAATCGGCCAATTACAGGAAGGTCCGCGTATTGCAATGAGAGAGAACCGATGCGCGGGGAATCCTTTAGACGAGTTTGTCGCGCGTGCGCTCGCGTTAGTGTCGATATTAGAACAGCAACGGACATGGTATTCCTGCTGAGCCCCCAACCGCAACGCACACACCGTCACCGTCATTTACTCCTGTTTAATCAGCAATAATTACCGAGCTTGACGATATCGATTCCATAGCGTCAAATGGTTTAAACACCGATGTGTCCAATTGATAGGGTCATTAATGTAATTGTCGAGGACCCTGGCTCGCGGATACCTTACGCCTCTCATACACCCACCAGAATATTCGATTAATCCTCTTATGCATTTTTTCTCCCCCCACCAATGCGATCGGTCGTATTTATAATTTTTTTTATACCCTCGTCGATCTGGTTCGAGAGACAAAATCGAAGCAAGCACATCCATTCAATTTTTTCTACTTTTATGAAAAAAAAAAAACTTTCTTTTAACGACGTTTATTTCGAAGCCTCGTGGCTGCATTTTGTATTTTGAACAAACCGAACGCATTAGGGATTGGGAGATATCTCCAGAATGTCTTTTCGTAAGCAACAGCACTGTGGTAAAAAAAAAAAGAAAATTTATTTATTCAAGTAACAGAAAGATTAGGGGAGTGCCGGCGACGGACGATTTGACATAATTTACAACATCTAGACTATTTACATTTATTAATAAAACAATGAAAGTTGGCACTGTTGTTCGAGAGTCGAAAGCGGTACCGCCGCTGCGGCTGAGAGACACTTATTGTTCACTTGGGCTCCTCTCGGGGATGATTCTTCATTGATGAATCGGAAGAGTTGTTCGTAGCTTGGACAATGAGGTGAGCAGCGGTGGTGGTAGAGCCAGGTTCGGGGTCCGGAAGATTTCCAACGCTCTCCTCGATGTTTGCGTGGCAGAGTTTCTTGTGCTTGTGGACGAAGTAATAGCTGGGGAATTTGCTACCGCAAATTTTGCAGGGATAATATTGAACATTGAGGTCGAGAAGTTTGACCTCTCTGCGTCTCCCGTCCGGACGATTCGGGCTGGGAGTAGTTGTTGGCAAACGGCCGGTCTCGCCGCCCTCGGAGCCCGGAAGTAAATGTCGTCTGGCGTGCTTTCTGTAGCAATAGTGTGACTTGAAGGTGTGGCGACAATAACTGCACGTGTAAGTAGGTGCGAGGACCCCGGAGGAACTGTTGACCCCGCTGGCATCGCTCGCACCAACGCTGCCGGTACATCGGCCGGAAGGATCGGTGCTCGAGGTCGTTGACTCGGGTTTACCGTTCTCGTCGTTTTCCACGAACCGTCGAACTTCGAGATCCTCCTCGCTCGGTGTATCCGTTCTTGGGATTCGATGCGTCGGGACTCGATTAGTAGCGACGTAGTTCTCGTTAAGGACGCGATGAAATTTCACGGGACCGTCGCAACAAGCCACGTCGTAAATTACTCCGCTTCCGGTCCCGTTGCTCGTGCTCGCTGTTCCCTCAGGATTTCTTGATTTTGGACTTCCGACCACGGGGTTTCCGGCACATTGATTTTTCACCGTTCTCTCAATCGTTGTTGAGACGCTTCTGTCGATATTGCTCTCAAGCAAACTCGATGAACGTTCGTTGTTGACACCAATTCCATTGTCGTTTGCCGTCCTCTCAGCTCGTCTCCTTCTCCTTCTCCTCCTGCTCCTCTTGTCCCCATGGATGCTACACGCTGTTCCTTCCTTGGCTTCCTCCAGCTGCTCCTCGTACTCCACATTCTCGTCATCGTCATCCCCTTCCCCTCCATCGTCTCCTCCACCGACATTCGAATTCTCGATCTCATCGTCGACCGCGGACTCGTCATGTCCGTTCGAAGTACTCGGCACCTCTGTGTTCTCGGATCGTCGAATTTGTAAATTCGATTGAGACGGCGAGGACGAACGGCTGTTGCCTCTGTAACTGCCAAAAAAATGTTTCCACAATTTCTTCCGATTCATTGCGTGCCTTCCCTTTTGACAAAGAGACGATTATTATTTTGCATAAATACCTGTAAGGGAGTGCGCTGGACGTTGAGCCTCGAAGCATTCCCCTTGGATTCGGGAGAATCGAGAGTCCCGGTGAGAGTTGAAAATTAGTCAAGTGTGAGAGACCGACGTGAGGAGGGGAAGGGTAAAGAGCCGGTTGTGGCCAACACAGAGGAGGCCCGACGAGTCGATTCGGTACTGGGCGAAGAATCGTACCAGGCGGTGCAGTTGTTACCGTCGTCGAGACCGGTGTCGTGGTTCCTTGAGAGGAAGACGTTTCCGAGAGGCCAGGAGGTGGACCACGCAGTCTGAGGAGAGCGGCTCTGCATTGCTCCAACGCGCCGGGCATGTGAAGCAGATGCGTCGCCAAAAGAACACTATAGATATTTTCCAGGGTTACCTCGAGACGTCCGGTATACATGTAATTAAGCAGCGGAGCGAAGGCTTCACCGCCTGTCAATACAACAACCAATCGCTCGTTTAAATAACTCGGGTAATCGTAATTATAATAATAACCGTCAAGAAATTGAGCGAAATTAATTACCAACGGACGAGACTGAGACAGAAGTTACGCTCGGAGAAGCAGAGTCCTCGCGTGAGGTACTCGTCGAAGTTGCTAGCAAAGCCTTGAGATAACCGCTGTGAGCGGCTAAGACTCCTCGGTGAGCAACAAACTGATGTTCACCCTCGTTACCAACTCTGACCAGGGTATCGGGCGGCGAGAGTGTCTCTAAACGAGGATAACTTTCCTCGACCCCGAACCACGCTCTGTACAAACTGTACATCTCGTGAGCCCACCAAAAAAAAAAAGACACTACGATTTTTCTATATCGTGATTTTTCGATCCGTTACACTTTTCGAACAACATATTAATTTCTGCTAAACCGTCCTCCCAGTTTATGATTCGGCAGGATCTCACGACAAAAATGACTCATTCGATCGTCCGTCACGCACTTCATAGTAGCGAAACCCTCGCGATATACAGTCTTTGGAGAGACGAGAGGAAAAAGAGAAAAGGTGCCTCTTGACGGAGGCGAGCGCGAACAACTTGACGATGCCCCGTGCTCCGTGATTTGAACGCTGGGGGAGCACAGCGCGGGACCATTTCTGCGATACATCCCCCCTACTGCTCTCTCTCTATTTTCAACCCTCTCTCCGTACCGAACGTGCTTTCCACGAGCGGAGAACCCGCCCCCGATGAGACCAGATTGGCCGCTGCCACCCTCGCTGGCCTCCTCTTTCTCCTCACCCTCGCCAATATCGCTCTTCTTTCTCTCCCTCCTTTACTTTCCCCGTCACCAAGATGGCTAGCGATCCGATAGACCGAGCTTATTTTCAAACTACCAATTTTTTCATTTTTCATTCAAATTTTCTATCATTCGACGAGCAAAGACAAACGAGTAGAAGCGCAGCGAGAAAACCGTTGAATCAAGAAGCCGAGATAGATGGAGGGTGAGCGAGAGCTTTCCCTTCGAGGAAGTTGAAAACTTCACAAAAACGCTGATAAAATGAAAAAACCCAAAAATCGGCTGAAACATTTTTATTCTCTGGTGTCGCGAAATTAGATTTTCACAGTTATTCGTCCACATATCGCTCTCGCACTCATGGACCGGCCATACCGATTGATCCGTCGTGGTCCCAAGGGAGCCCGAAGCAGGGAAGGGTATATACGATATTCGCTAATCGCCAGATGCCAAAACAACTCGAGTTTTGGTGCAAACAGGTTACGTATTTTGAGATTGAAAAAAATTACGCACCGGATCTCCTTAACGAGAAAGCCCCGTCTTTTGCAGAATTTTCCTTCGGGCCTCGTGTGTTTTTCATCAAATTAAACGACTCGCGGACTCCTCGTTCTCGCTCTGACATTTCGCTCCCTTCGTTCTCCTCGCGCACCCTTCCTCCTTAACGGAACTATTTGCGTAATGTCATTTATAAGTCAGGTTGCGTAGAATATCGTGCTTTATTCCGTTATAGGTACTGGAGGAATATATTAAGTGGATATGTGCGTAACGATAGTTGGCGGAAAAAGTAGAGAGCCGAGTGTGCACGAGGTTTTCGAGGTTCTCTCTCGTTTAGTAGTTGGGTTTTCAAATTCTCATACGGAGCCAAATGGAATTTGTCTCGAGTTTGGACAAACAGGCATGGTCATATATATATTCTTCTATTTCACAGAGTCGCCGCCGCTTCTGAAACGTCTTTCTCGTACTATAATCGTTGTTTCAATTTTCTCGCGTCTCGCCTCGGCTTTGCTCGTTGCGACGATTCTGACTAACCGTACCCTTGGGAATAATATCTCGAGTACAACGGACCTCGATGAGAGGACGAGAAATCAAAGGATCCCCACGTGGGAATCCCTTTGTTCGCGCGGGTCTCTTTCAAGCGCGGAAACATTGCTCGATCGATCGTCGTGGCACGGGGAACATCGCCCCCTCCGCCCCGCCGATTCGAACCATCTTCAATCTGTGTTTAACGATAGCCAATCATTTTTTCAGCATCAACCCGTATCTTTTTATTCAAGAGATGAGTCCGCCGACCAACGAAGTTTATTGTCGTCGATCAATGTTCACTGTTGCGTCGTGATCTACGATCGTAATCGGCCCGGTTGGCGAAAACAAACAAACGTCCATCCACGAGATGGAAAACAGAGACTACCGGATGTCAATTCTCTCGAAGTCGACGCGACCAATGAAGACGTTTTCGATTCTGGTCCAGCAAACTCGACGTTAATGTGGCACAGTATCGTTCATAGCCTTGACTCCGAAATTGAGGAGAAAGAGGGTCATCCTTGTGGTGCACGATTCCGCGGAACAGACACCCCGAAGGAACAATCGGGCTAAGAGACCGGTGTATACCAAGAACGGCGGGGTGGTGGGAGCCACGGTACTCTCATTCCTACAAATACATACGTATTTGAAGAAAGAAGAACTCTTGGCGTTTAATGCTCCGAACCTGGTTGAGACAAGCTGAGCAAACACTTTTCACGATATTACGAAGGCACACCACCGCCTCCGTTCGTTCTCTTTCTCCCTCTCTCTCTCTCTCTCTCTCTCTCTCTCTCTCTCTCCGTTTCTTGGCCCCCTCTCACTCGTTGCCTTCCTTTCAATCTCACTCTTTCGTTTCATCAAAAAGTCTCCTCTCATGTCCTGAAGTCTAATCAAATTCCCACTACGCCGACCCGGGCAAATTTAATTTCCTATCGTTTCTGGCATGACATCGCATTTGTCCATTTTGAGTTGGCTCTTCTCGACTCTAGATTGAATTACCTTGCTGTACGGACGAGTTAATCGCTGCACGACAAGTTTTTCCCTCGGGACGCACTTTTTTTTTTCTCATCGTATAAAATTTCGATGATTGCCCGGAGGGGAAAGGGGCACATCCTCTCCTCTAGTATGCAAGGCTGCCTTCGCCGGAGCCCCGATTCCCAGTTAAACACAAGCGCAGACGAGGGCGCCCGCTTGTATAAAGTATATTCAACTGTGCCGGTATAAATATGAAATTTTGTGGCAAAGCTCGAACCGTGGCAAATTGGCGGGAAAATTGGATGAAGCTTTCGGAGAGCGGAACGGGAGTAGAAACATACGGAGGCGACGGTTGAATGTTGGTCCGGGAAACGGACGAGCTAATTAGCGTCTTGATTTACTTAATCCCAATTAATGCCTCGACTAGTACTTGCACAACGCGATTTTCTATCTACGGTGAGAATCGCTACGGCCGTCCGCCCGCCCACCCGCCAGGTATGCATTGCTCTGTATGCCGGAGCTGCTCCCACACTCTCTATATATTCGTACGCGAAACCGACCCAGCGAGCTCGGTGCTTCGCCAAGCAAATAACAGATTATGTACGTACTGTTACACGTTAACCCGCGCAAACTCCCGCTCGAGGTTTTCTTCTCTCTTCTCTCGGATCTCGAGTTCCGCCTCCTCTCTATCTCTCCATGTATCTCCATGCGTGCGTACGTTTCCGTACTAAGGCAACTAAAGAGAATGTACCGAGCTCCCCCTCTCTCCTCCTCTTATGAAAATGCCCTTTTTCCTTTCGTTTTATTTTCGTTACTCTTTCTCTATTTCCTCGTCACTCTCTCGTCTTGTTTATTATCTTATTTGTACTTTTGCTTCCCTCCAACACCAAGCACAACGAATAATGTGATGAAAGGTTGTTTTACATGCCATCCTAGTGAGTGTCGAACAAATTCATTTTTTCATTTTGTCAATTGGCTCAATACAACATAAGCCGCAGTTTGTTTACACAGTGTGTACAGTCAATTTTTATTTAAGTTATTGCTCTAGTTGTACGATCCTGCCCAATTCGCAAACGTTGCGGCAGCAACTCCCGTTCGCAAACTTTATCCACCATCCAACGATCCTCTTCGCAATCTCTAATTGACAGATGTTATTTGCTCACGTTGCACAGCCACAATTCAACCGACAGCAATTAGCCCCGGAGCATGCCTGATTCATCCGCCACTCGCTCCCCTCTCTTCTCGTATTGCGTTTTCCACCGTTGCGGATCATCTTTTCTTCCGTTTTTATTTACCGTTATTCATTGGAAAAATGTCGATGCGTAAATACGCGTATTGACGCTTCATTCGTTATTTCTTTTTTGACAACCACTCCATCGGTCGAAAGAGTGAAGAATCGATTTTTGTTCTCGGCTGAAACATTTTTTGCAACGATTCCATACGTTTCGTGGGGATTCCCGTTGTTTGCGTTCAATCTTTTTTTTCCTCTCTCTCGTAGTACTAGCCGTGTAACACGAATCTCATAAATACATTAATTGAAAAACCTTGCCTCCGGGCAAAAATCGATCTTTCCACGAACTACTGGAAGAGAAAAAGGGTCCAAGTTTGCGAGGAGGTTATCTCGCGAAGTAGTTGTCGAGACTTTCACCAGCTTTTTCTCCTCCGTATAAAATATCTATATTCCTTTTTGTACGACTATCGAGAATAATCTGTTGTCAGGTTGCACAAGTGTCCGCGAGATAAAACGCTTCGATCGATCCAGTTGACGAGCCTCTCTCGTGCTCGTATTTCCTGCTACGAGTCTCGTCGCATATCGTACTTACGCGCTCACCGCTCGAATGCAAATTTACGTTGCGGATATATAATACAAACGCATATAGTTTGATATGTAGCATTAGCGGAAGAATCAAACGGAATACTTGAGCGTGATCTCGCGAGAGAGAAGCGAGCAGAGGGAGGCTGATGACCCTCACGAGTTCTGAATCGACGATTACTGAGACCCCCACTAATCTCCTGGATCTCGCTTTTCTCGAGCGAGCTCTAGCAATTAGCGCGCTAATTTTCACTCTGCCTCGGTCCTAAAATATATATGAACTCGTTTCTCTCCTCGAACCGACGGAAAGAATGAAATTTCGGCTCTCACGAATTTGAAAAAACTTTTCAAACGGTACACCGTCCATTATAAAATATACAATTACTTTGTTGATTCTCAACCTCCCCTCGTACAGATCGCCCGAGAAGACTGTACGAAAACCCATTCACCAATTACTTGAACCACGACTCAATTAATATTTGAAGCGGATCGACGTTTATTCAGCTCCGAGCGTTCGATATTTCTTATTGAGGTTTTCGAGGATATTCTACGAGTATAGCCCAGCCTGATGAACTGTTTCGTCCTATCTGATAAAAACGTTTCTTCTCTTCCTCTCTCGGTCTATTAAAAATTCAAAGTGGCTCCGTAGCAAAGCTCCTTTCTCTTATTCCGCACTCAGCAACCCCGGCTTAATTAGTAGGATCTCTCGCCAACATTGCGCTTTATGCTTGATACTTAATACTTGATACAGTTTTTCGTTTATTCTCCTCTAACGCCCCCCTCCCTCTTTTTTGCGGTATCCTCGGACACTATTTGATATTTCGTTCGAACGCATCCAAGACTCATGTTTACCAGAGACAATCAAGTACTCGTATCCAATGGAAATATCTTGTGATGCAGATAGTAACGATCGTCGAGCCAGATTCCTCGTAGAACCGAATGAACACGTCTCGATAATTTATATTCCGAGATTCTGACGAATGTCAATGTTCGCTTATAATTTCATTATTTTTTGACCAAGCAACTTGACGGATTAGGAAAAGTTTGCAGAAAATACGATTGAAAAAAAAAAATACAATCCACTCGCTCGGGAGTGTCCAGCAATCGCCCTTGGGATTCGCTTGTCAATTAACGTTTTCGACCGGTGTCGGGGGTTTGTACGACGTGTTTTCTCTCTTGTGTTCCCGCGTAACGAAATATCGATATTTAACTGTCCTTCGTTGTACATTTCCAACAGACTCGAATAACCATGTAAAATCACCGAGCTCTGCTCCTCCACCCTCTTTCGCCTCATTGTAATTTATTCACGAGACGCCAAAGTATAGACATTGAGCGAATATCGAAACCGAATAACCAATGTCATTCCCATAAAGCACATCCCAATAAAATATCACCGACGTCTTTCATCTGTGATTCTCGGCTATAGAGGCCAAAAAAACTCTTGGTATTAGAAGAGAAATACATTCATATAAATCTTCGTCGCTTACGAGACTGCGAGAGAAATTACCGTGAACTGGAAACGTTGTTGAATGTTGAATGATAAAAAAATTATTCCTCAAACAGGTTCAAACTTTTGTAGCGTTCCCTCTTGCGTTTTCTCGTTACGCTATAATAATATTCAACGTAATCTATCCCCAAAGCGCTTTCGTCGACGCTCGGGTGCAAAAACTTTTTAATTGGCCACCCTTAATTAGTTAACGAGCAAGTATCTCCGCAATTATTCCGTTTCCCCGTGGTCCCCGTTCACGTTCTCATCTCCCGCTCATTTATACGTTTGCCCCATCTTTGTTTCTTCTCTTTCCAGCGTCGTTTAACCTTCAAACGTCTGATTTTTGAAAATATTTTTAGCTCTACGCCACAAAAAGATTCAAAATTGCAATAATTTCCTAAACAATAATACACATACGGTGAATTACAGTTTTCCACTTCATGTTTGTTATTTTTGGGTTTCATCGCTCGCTGAACGTGTGTCGTGAAATGAAGTTGCGTGAAAGATCGTGGATATTTGCTTTTTTGAGATACGATCGAGGCGGTCATTGCAGTAGCTTGCCGAGCAAGCTCACGAACCCTTGGTGGCAGCTTGTACTTCCATTGCTATATTATTTGATTTTTATCGTGTCGTTGCCAACGTCCGGTACATCGCGTGAGGCTAATAACTATTCCGTTCTCGCTGCCCGAGGAAAAATGGTGAATGAGATCGCTCCTCGTTTTGCAGGATCTAAAAATTCAGATCGATCAGACAGTAGGGGGGTTGCAGTTGGTCATATAAAATTAAAAACGAAACTTTACGAAACCAATCGCTCTGAGATGAGTCGTACAATAATAAAAAATTCATGCGAAAAGTATGGAAATAGCATGACGTGTATGTTTGTAAAAAAATCAATGCCATAAAACGTGTATTCATGTTTTGAATGTGATTGCAGAAAGCGGTAGACAGGTGGGTCCTCACGCGTGTGCCATCTGTCAGACGGTGGTAGAGGGAGGTTCTCAGAGTCGTGCTCTGTCGCGTAGCCAGGCCCCGTTGTACGGGCTTCGAGAGGATCAGGTCCAACCGGGTGCGAGAGTCTGCAACACGTGCAGATGCAAAGCAGTTCGGGGGCGTTACACGGCTTGCCCTTTGCCTGGATGTCCGAACCTGAACAACGCCAATTCCGCCAAGACGAGAGTCAAACGTTTGAGAGCACTTCCGCCAAAGTGGCTTGACCTTCCATCGGAAATACGGGATCCCGTTATTCAGGAGTTTCGTAAGTCGAGACAAATGTGAAATAAAAGAGACGCGGTGCTCATCGCGTCATCCGCGAATCAATATTCATTCCATTTTTTTTTTTTCGTTTAATCACAGAAATTCCCAGCAACGCGACAAAATGCTGCTCGGCCTGTTTCAACCGAATTTCCCGGCGTTTGGCTCCACATCTCGCTGGTGGTACAGACGCCTCGGACGAGAGCGCCGAATCATCAGCGAGAGCGTGGAACGACGAAGAGCTCAAACAATTGAGAAGAGCCTTGCGCGAGCACGGCACCAATTGGCCAAAAGTATCCGAACAAATACCCGGAAAATCGAACCATCAGTGCAAAAATTATTACCTTACGTACCGCAAAAAGCTAGGATTGGACCAGGTCGTTGCGGAATATTATCAATCTTTGGGAGAGGAGAGAAGGCCTTGTCTAACCGACGAGGAAGAGAGCGGTAGCAGTACGAGCAGTTGCGACGAATTGGCTGTAAGTTCCACGCACTTATTTTTTTTCTCACCACACGCCCCATCGCTCATACCGGCGTTAAACTTATAAAAGACGTTTTCTTAATCCCAACAAAAAGGTGCACGACTCGAGTGATACAGTGAGTGCCGGGAGCCCGGTAAACACGATATCGAGCAGTACGTCCGCGTCTCTCATACCTAGCGCCGCTTCGACCACGATAAAGGTAGCATTTCCCTCGGAGAACGTTTCGGACATACGAATTTCTCTGGTGCCACCGCCAACGAGCGTAGGATCTCTCCAACAACAGCCACAGACGACGAACGTTGCCCAGCCAATCTCGAATCGAGAGGATTACGACAGTTCTGCCACGGTAAGAGATTTTGACGTTTTGGTGCACTCTGTCCGATGCATCCTTTCTTAGGGTATCTTGGTCGCATCTGTGTCATAGTCTGTTATTTCTCGTTAATATATTTTCCTCGTAGTGTAGAAAGTCGTGCCTCGTTTCAACGATCACGTCGTTGTCGATGATGTGAGAGCTCATTTTTTTTTTCGTAGACGTTTTTCTCGTTCGATAATCGTACAGCCGGATAGTATATCCTTAGCAATAAGTAGAATTTCGGTGGTGTACGGTGGATGCACGCTTGCGCGCTTCCGTTTAACTCGATTAGCTCGATGGAGCCATCTGATAGAGGTTGAATAATTGTTCCAGGAGACGGCGGACGAAGGTCAGGGTGGTACGGACATGGACAATGGTAACGGGGCTTTAAATATGCCAACGACTATCATGACAGGTAGCATTATTCAACAGCAACAGCAACAACCACCTACGTTACCGCCTCCGCCACCGCCGATCGATCATTCGCCACCTGCGTCGTCCGCGACCAGTACGACTACCCCGTTGACCGTCAAGGACCTCATGAGCAACGTCATAGAGAGGCAATTGAAGAGAAATCCGAATAGTCCAGCTGGAGCCGTTGGGTCATCGATACCCGGAAGTTCCGGAACACCGACGATATCGAGTATCCTCAAAACGGATCATAGGAACGACATTACGTTTGTTCGCGAGTACAAACCATCTTCGAGCTTGTCCGCCACTGCCATGTCCAACAGGGACTCGAATCTCGCTACCTTGTCGGTAGTTTCTGTTCCCCATCACGGTCATCGTTCAGCGGCCGCCAGTCCACAGCATTTGGGTACGTGTCAATCTTATTTTCAATCATTTTCGAGCCCTAATTATAGGGTAATATTAACTGTTTGTTGACAAAATTTGTATTGACGTAACGCAGGTCAGATGCAAGCCACCATCACACCTTGTCCGCCCGTGGTTTCGAGTGCACAGTCTCAATCCTCGGATCTATTGCCCAAAGAGGGTCTCGTAGTGATGCAAGTACAGCAAGCACTTAGAGAGACCGAGGGTACGCTGGATCTGAGTATAAAGAAGCCCCGACAACAGCAGGATTACAATCACACTCTGCAACAGGCGCACAAACCTCCGCCGGTGACGGTATATCGTCCCGAGCCACCTCCGCCACCGCCACCACCCGGAGCCTATTATCATCCGCATCCACACGGAGATCAAGGTCGCGGAGCCAAAAGTCCATTGGTTTATTCGTCCTCGCCTCGTCCCCAGGCTCCCATAACACCAAAAATCAACAAGGTCTCGGCGCCACCGTCCCATCCGAAATTGTCACCCAAGCTCAGTAGCATCGGAGCGACGGGGGCTCACAAAGGTGGCTCGATAACGCACGGCACGCCGGTCCAGCCGTTCACAGTTGAGAAACGAGTTTACGAAGGTCTCTTGCGGCAAATGACACCGCCGGGTAATACAGGCTCGCTCGTTACTGGAAATCAAACCGGCCCGAAAGAGCCGGCTGGCTCGATAACCCAAGGCACCCCGGTTCCTTCTTTTACCGTCGAGAAGCAGCAACAGCAACAACAACAACAACAACAGCAACAACAACACGTGTTTATATCGGACTATCATCGTCCGGGTCTAAGGCATTCCCAGCCGACGACGACCGGCAACGTGAGAAGCTCAAATCAAGGACAAGGCGTGGTAGTTACACACGGCGGTAATCAGTACAACTCTTATACCGCTCGGCCACCACCGAGTTACACGATGGAACAACAATTATCCTCCCGTCAAATAATCATGAACGATTACATAACGAGCCAGCAGATGCATGCGAGGAGTCGCGGCGGTGCATCGGTAGCGGAAAGTCCAGTAAAGAGCGAAGTACCACCACCGCCGCCACCGTCAACCATGTATTACACAAGTACGCCGCCGCCTCCTCAATCGCATACGCAGCCTCGTCAGGGTGTCATACAGAGGCACAATCCTCAGAAACAAATTCATTATCCACCACCGCCAGCGGGTCTCGAGGCTTTCTCGAGTCTAGTCGACGTGGCGGTTCAACAACCGAGTCTTCCGGTGCCCCATCCTCACGGGCATTCCTCCTCCGGGAGTGGCGGTGGCGGCGGCCACGAGGGTTTGGGTAAAACGATGGCTGATCGTTACGTCGACAATGCGCGTGCTTTTCGTGACCAAGACTGTATCAGACTGCAGGAGCATCGTTTGGCAATGCAGCAGCAGGCGGAGCATCAAATGGCCGCTGTTCATCGGCAGCATCAGCACCAGCGCGACAGAGAGCGCGACCGTGAAATAGCCCATATGCGGGAAAAGGAGGAGCAACGAATACAACGCGAAAAGGACATGCAC
>JAPYYS010000203.1:37500-176589 GCA_030522525.1 Campopleginae sp. 14b
GCATTCCAGTTGTTGCTCGGTCAGTCCCAACGGGTAATCCGTGCGGGTTTTCTTTGTATACATTTTTTTTTTTCCGGCAGATATCACGATGTGAACGTGACCACCAAAACCGTGTACACCCAAACGGTACCCGCGATCATTCCTTACGACAAGTGGATTTTTCTTTTATCGCGAATCTTTTACTTTTGGTCTTGATTTTCTTTGCTTCTTCCACGCCGAAGAGAAGGAATATTGTTGCGCATTGCCATGAAGGTTCAATAACGAGCGATTATTCCGGATTGTGATTGAAAGATAACGGCCGCCCGCGGGACTCTCGCGAGCCGCTACAGTTGAAAGTTGAGCAGCGTGAATGTTACGCAAGGACAAACCATCAACAACAAGAACAACAACAGTACCAAGAAAAAAACCCATGGCACGGACGACTAGTGTGACCATTTTTTTTGTATATATAACGAGTAATTATCGTCTAAATGATGATTCGGCGTTAAACGTGTGCGTGTTTTTAATTTGCGAATGAGGATCAGGAGTGTACCAGCGTCAAACATGATCCGCAAACACTAATGACGGACAGAGGAGATTAACGAAAAATAAAGAAACAAAAGTGAGAGTGCGACGAAAACTTATTCGGACACGTGGCACCGTTTTATGGAAAAAAACATGATCGTTTGCCGTCTATGACTATATATATTACTATATATACATATGCATATAAACTTATGTGTATATATACACATAACCACTCACACACTTACACATAACACATACACACACACATTCAAACATGTACACACATTTCTCGTTCTCTTTTCGGTGATGTGGTAAAAACGAAAAAAAAAGTGTAACTGTAAGCCACTGTACATAGTACATAGTACCTAGTTTTTAAGACGAGCAAGTAATTATATCGATCACTAGTTTATCATAGGATTTAGAATAAGAAATAATAAGCATAGCGTAAGGTAAACGTAGATAGAGTTTAGCGGGTAGGAAAACCACGAACTGACTAGGGAAACTCTCCCGAGACTACGTTCTCTTATTCACAAATAAACAATTTAAAGAAAAGGAAAAAAAAATACAAAAAAAATGAAGAAAAAAAATACAAAAAAAGTTGAAACGAAATTTGATTGAATCGTCAGTGGAATGGATGTGAATTTTATTTTATTTTGCTAATTATAACAAAACCGTTAATTTCTAGTTTGAAAAACTAAAAAAAAAACATAAAGATACAACGTACACACAGCGCGTATATACGCGCGTATACAGACACACCCACACACACACGTACACGTAGACACACTCGCCCGCGCGCGATATCCACTTACTCGGACGAGATACTACACACTTTTTTATACAGCCTAATTTTATACTTGTACGCAACGTGACTTCGGAATCGTAATCAGCTCTTTGCCTCTGACCGTTATTTGTGGCTTTTTAAAAATCAATATGTATATTAAAAATACTTTGGTATTGCAACAGGTACGATGTGCAGTCGTTGGTATCTTTGTCGCTAGTTTGACCTCAACTATAAAATTTTCATCATCCAAACGAAAAGAGTACTCGGTGCCTTTTAATACGAAAAGATTTAAAAAATGAACTCTCGAAATAATTGGCACGTTTTTTTTCTCGGTTTGCTCGAAATCTCTGACTCTGTCGATATTCCCTTCTCGCGAGGAACCTCGATGATGCATGCTTCGAGGGACTTCCTCACTTCTGTCTCAGTCTATATGCTTCGTTACGAGCACCCATCATTGGATCTTTATCACGAAACTCGTTGGTCCATCGCCAACCCTTCTTTCTATATCCAAATTGTCTTTTATGATCGATTCGTTGTTCCATTCGTCTGTACGACTTCGACCTGAAGAATAAGAAGAACATGCTAATGTTTTTGGTTTTTTCAAATTACAATTCTATTGTCGCTATCGTACCCTTGACTATTTCGACTGAATACAAAAACAGTGTCGCAGCTATGAACTGCGAAAAAAAATAAAAGAAAAAATACTGTCAATGCTTCCAGAGTAAAAGTGGTCTGATTTATGTCGATGATAGCGAGCGAGCGATGTTTATAAAAATTAAGACGTTCTTAGCACTGTAAGAGCGAGAGGGAGAGAGAAAAAGAGAGAGAGAGAGAGAGAGATAATCACGATTGAGTGTATATTACTCGTCACTGCTAATGCTCCAAAAAATTCAAATAACAAAATAAAAGAAAAAATAATACAAAAATGTAGACTAGACACGATGTATAATGTACTGTAACGAGTGTACCTATTCGACTTGAAAGCCGATTTAATTTTCGATGTTTCCCCTCTCGATCATCCGCGGACTAAAGGCTGAATAAATGGAAGGACAAAAATATTGATGTCGAGGGTCGTGCGCCCTCCCGTCGAACAAATTGTATCATATAGAAGCTGATGCGGCGATATTGAAGCGAACACAAGTTGAGGATTATGACAAGTAACGACAAATGGAAAAAAAAAAAAACAAACAAACAAACGCAAAAAAGTAATGCAAAACGCGATATTATATACGAGAAACTAATTGAGAATAATTGAGTGAGTACGATAAAAGGAAAAATTAATAAATAACTTTAAATTATAGCGAGAGCGAGCGCGCATACCACGCCTACAGTGAAAAAATGAAGAGAGGAATAAACAAACAAACAGGTGTAGCATAACACGATATATAATTATTATCAAAACAATTCAATGTAAATTGTTATTTTTGTTGAAATAAAAATCACCTCCGTTATCATCGGGGCTCTTCTGTTAAAAAATCATAAAACATAAAATATAACGATGTGAATAGTAGAAACGAGATGGTGATGGCATGTGAATTTCGCACCTACGCGTGTCAGCTATTATTTATTATCCAATGAGAAATTAATCGACTGCGATTTGGCCTGAATCATTCGATCTCGGGCAGCTTTGAACTGTACGAGGGCATTGTCCAGACTGTTGATGAGGGTGCTCGCGTTGAGTTTCTCGAAAGCTTCCCCTTGCCGTCGTTTTGTAAATATTTTACTCTGATGGGCGATGTTGAGATTTATCGATATCGAACCGCTAGGAATAACTTTCAAAGGTGTCTTTTCGAGTCTCCCCGATCGACGAGATTCCGGTATTCCGCAGTATGTTACATCCTCCAGTTCGGCCGTTCCGCCGGTAAAAAATCTTCGTAAAACGTTGACGAATCGACCGATTGGACGCCACGTTGGTAAATGAAAATTATGAGCACCCGGGGAGGCCGGCAGGGGTATGCACGCGTAACCTTCGATTCGATATCTGCTCTTGACCAATTATCATCATTTTTATTTTATCAAACGAATAAGCCTGCTGCGTCTATTATCAGAGTGGCTGCTCTTGGCAGGTTGTTAATATTTCATACTGTACCTTGTCCAATGGTCGATCGAACCCACGGTAAATATGATATAGGGCCACGCGGGTTGTACAGTATCGACAGCGTTGAGGCAATTCAAGTCAAAATCGAGAGGAATTTCGGTGACGTAACTGAAGTTGGCTCTTCCGTTAACAGGACGGCAACGTTGACTCGTTCCGGTTAAACGTTCGTTCTCGCCATCGTGACCACTGATTGCCCAGTGGCGAGGCAGATCAACTTTATAACTTACGAACAACGGTGCGTATTGGAAATCTTGAGCCGATGCTATTTCTAAATTTACGAATAATCGTAAAATGTTACCCGGTGGCATTAGCATTTCTTCGTATATCGCATCCTCTCCGTAGCACCTGCTCTTCCTTTCTGTCGAAGTCTGAAAACATCAGTGACATTGCGATCCACACAAAGCCGCGTTTTATAATTCAAGACGATAACAGCGAGTATTGCGGCTTCGTCGTGATACAAAGTAAATAAATTCATCGAAACGAAGGGTACGTCGAGGGCGGCACGGTGTCACTTTTAAACTTTTATTTTCAATGTCTTTCCTCAAAACACCTCAGCGTTTCCGCACATGCATAAGTCTCCGGCATGGTTTAAATTATGATACCACGTAATAGCTGACTTACAGTATACTATATTTTGTGAAAGTAGGATATGGGTTTATGCCGCCTTGCTGCCGCCGCCGTCGTCGCTCCGCAACTATCAAATGATGAGAGTAAAAGGCACACGAGCCTGTCGCGCGACCGCGTACACCAGCGCACGCGCTCTCGTGGGTGAATGTTTTATACACGCGCTTAGTTTTCTGTACTCGGACGATAGCAGACACACGGGATGGGAGACATGGGAATCAGTTGTTTGCTGAACGTCGAGTCGTTCGTATCGGATTGACTGCCCAGGGCTTGCAATATCCCGTTGACGTATAGCGTTGCGCACGTTTATTCGATGAATAACAATACCAGCAAGGCTGATGATTAATAAAACTGCGCTTTAAAAGTTAAGAGTGTTTTTTTTTTTAAATGATTTTTTTTATTCGCAATTAAATCGCGTTCGCGCGCGCTCCCGTGACATTCCTCCGGTTGTGTGTCATCGCTACTCTATATAGACGCCTCGACGGATGATTATCCCGTTTCGCGTGTAATCGAATCTGCGCTTCTTTTTCTATTGTTATTAACGAAATACTGTATAATATAAAATGAAGGCGCGACGCTGAACCGCGAGTGTTGCTGGTTTCTCGCTACGAGCACGAGCATGATAATTAAATATTCAGCTACCCGGTTCTGCGATAGAACATCGTCATTTTTGTAATTGGCGCGTACATTTATCCGTGCTAAATAAATACCAATATGAATACCTTCGGGGTGCACAGGATGATGCGACAGATATCGGAAATTTCGTACGTTGGGTGAGTACCGATTATGTTTTTTTTCATCCTAATATCGCAATGAGTTAAATTTCATCAACACAAAAATACGATATTTTTTAACATCCCACGAAAGTCAATAAATTATGATAACCAGACCAGAATATATTTACGTGAGATGAAAATTGGCCGGGTTGTTCCAAACGGTCGGCAGTAGGTCGGCGCGAAACATCCTCAATCCAATAATCATAATAAAAATCGCTCGTTCGAAGTGTGTAATTATTGTCGCCCGACAAATCCGGATCTATCGTCAGAGTTTTTGTGGCTCGATCGTAGCTCAGAGTGCACAGGAGAATCTCTGAATCCGGAGACGGAATATTTGATTGCGGCAGGGTCACGAGATCGTCCTTGGAGGAGAGATCGGCGAGAATGTACATCTTCATTGGATCTTTGTACAGATAATGATTCTCGTTCGGGCATGTGTCGACAACCTTTTTGTTGTAGCGCTCCGGGAATGGTTTTCGATTCTTAATTATCGGCATTGCATTTCCGTTCCTTTTGGACAACTCACTTACATAATCGCTAGTTAGTATTGATTTTTCCGGATAATACGAGTCTCGATGGGTGTAAGAATACACTCGTGAACCTTCACAGTTTTCACCGTCCCCTCGAGCAATATTCTCATTGTACTCTTTCTGCAATTCAGTGATGCAGTTTTTCTCGTCCCCGTAAAACTTGATCTCATAGGGACTGAAAACTTTCTCTTGCCAAGCGAAATCGCGCTCTTCGACGACCAAAGAATTAGGATCTCGCGTTTCACCCTCGCTCTCGAACAACTCGGCTAGTAGCGATTTCTGCTCAACGATTCTTATCCTGCAACCATCACAAAAACAACGTACGAAATTTATATGTGAATGTCCGTCATCACAATATGTTTGCTCTATATAAACCGGCCTGACTGGCATGCTCGCCGTCCTCGTTCGAATTCGCCGCGGGACTCGCCACATGGCTCAATCAATGTAAACAAATCTACGGTGTGACTGTTGAAGTTATTTCCGTGGGCGCGCTCTGTGCAATCTTTGTTCCTACCGCTCATTTTCTCGGCAAGAATAAAAAAAACGGAACCTTTTTTTTATTTGAGCTCCGATACCATCGCCGCGGCGCCTCGACGACGCCCTGCTGTTTGCTATTGGCGCTAATTTTAATCGGTCGCGTGAGTAAGAGACGGATGACTCAAAGGGGGATACACCATTTTTTCGGACACGTTCGATGTTCCGAGAAACAGAAAAGTTCTACGTCGCTGTCGAGCTTTGTCGAAACAAACGTGAATCGGAATTTTTATCATCATTATAAAGGTTCCTAAGTATAATACAAGGTGATCGATATTTTTTTTTACGGAGACGTAACAATATTATTGTCAAATATTTACCTCAGAACAAAGTTTTCTATAGGCTGATTGACTCTGTACGTAGCAGCAATTTTCAATCTCCCCGGTGGATGGCCCGACATGTTCGAAATTATTGAGATCACGTAGATATGGCGCTGAAAAACTCGCAAGTACTGAATCGAAATTAATGTCTATATTCAAACCCCGTAAAGGTCTCACAACGAACTGAACTGTTTCCGGTATCCCCGACATATTGCATACCCTGTGTTCTTGTAACCTGCCATGTTTGTTTTCGACTGCGGTTGTCACGGAGACGGTTGGCGGCTCTGCTGATGTGCCCTATGTTGCGGGTTCAGTAGCAGAGGGTGCAGAGAAAAGGATAGAAAAAGGAAAATGGCGCTGAGAAAGTAATGCGTGATTTTGATCGTTTTCACAAGGGTATTCCCAGTTTTACACGAGCGACGTGGTCTTCTTCGAAAACTTACAGAACAGCAAACAGTTATCGCAATAATGATGTGGACGGATGAACAAATAATAAGTTCTGCCGAATGAGTTTTATTTTCGCGTTACGAAACAGCACACAGCAGAGCAGGATACGAAATGGTTCTCAGAATCCAACAGGTGGCACAAGAAGTTCAAGCCCCCCTCCACAATATTCTCCCACTCCGGCGGCTGTAAACATTTCTGCATTCTGTGAAGCGGAAGCGTGTGCATGTGTTATAGGGTAGTGCAGTGTGCGAGAAAAATGAGGAAAGGAGGGTAACGACAAATTTCGAAAATATCGTTACGACATTCATCCCTATTGGCAATGCCACAATGACCTGCTGGTGCTCTTCCAAGCGACCCGTTTATCGCAGGGTCTTTCCAAATGTTTTTTCGTTCCTTTCTTTCACGAGTTTCTCGGTGTGAGTGTGTTTGCGGATTAAAGAAAGAAGCAACAGCAGGTTAGAGGAATTGTGCTGCTGTTTAGACGCGGAGAGCCAATCTCACGGCAAGCGGCTCACCTTTCGAACGAGTGTATACCTACTTGACCGTCGTGATTCGTGATAACGGTATACAGTGTGTACATACACACTCAACCCACAAACCTCTCACCGCCGCCTCAACTATATACTTGGATCGCGAATATCTTCTTGGTAGTCCGAGTAATAACTTGTTCATAATCTACGGTTCTCCGTGGATATACGTAATAGAATTTAGACGGTGATTCATTTTCAATACGGCCCCTCTGGCGAGCTGATAGATATCACTCGTTGTCGCTTCCCCCCAACTGGAGACCATATTTCTATTTTAAACGAGTGACTCGGCCGGCAGTGATCGAAAGCAGTCAACTTGGGTGACAGCGGTTGTTGGCAGTTTTCAAACTCAAACCTCCTATGTAATTGATCAATTCAGCAAATTTTTATGCTGCATTTTTACACAAAACCAATTGAACGAATTGCATTTGACATTTTATTTCTCTCCTTCCAGAAGCTTTAAACTTGTCAGGATGACGAGCGGACAGGACCAACAACTCGGAGTAACGATACCCCTGCGGTACAACGATGCTGTAAGTTGAGTCTCTGCTCGTAGAAGCAATTAGCCAAAAGCAAGAAAACCGAGAAAGAGTTGAACAGCGCTCAGTTTTTTTTGAGAATAATAGAATACCGGTATTATTGTTTTATTCTTGCAGCACTGGAGAGAAATCTTTGCAAAGTATGATTTGGACAATGACGGGAGGATATCTTATCAAGAACTAAAAGCGATGGTTCACGGATCTACCTATTCAAATGATATTCCAGAGCGAGTAGTCAGATTGATGATGCACAAAGCAGATCTGGACGATTCTGGATATTTGGAGTTTCCTGAATTCATAGCCATGGTAATAGACAATAAACGTTCAAATTTGGTTCGAGAAATGGGATGGCATTCTGAGAGGACAAAGTGGCAAATTGATAAAAATGTTGTGTTGAATTTGCAGATTCATCGAAAAGACATGCAAGGAGTTTTCGGTCATTATCTACACAGATACGTTCACAAAATGGTACCCCAAAGGCCGTGCCTTTCGGCAGGGACGACACAAACAGCACGCTACTCGAGCGACTCTCCGGACGGGCAATACGAAGAAGAATACAGTTGTAGGCCGCCTGCTGTAGCGATGATAATCATTTCCATTATCGAAATCATATTGTTCATGTTTGACGCGATAAATCAAAAAGGACCGCCGGTCGAGGGAACAGCCGCCACAATCTTCATTTACAATCCCTACAAGAGATACGAGGCCTGGAGGTATCTGACCTACATGTTCGTCCACGTTGGGTGAGTCAATTCTTCATGAATATCGATATTGAATCGTTTCCCAAGAGAAAAGCGGTCAATGGTCCGAGGCCATTGCGAATGCTCGTTATAACTTAAAAATTTTAATCGACGCTCACTCGTCGATCCTTTTATAAGTGCAAATTATTTCAAACAAGAAAATCCTTTTTCTCTCTCTCTCTTCCTCTCTCTCCCTCTCTGCTATTCAGTTCGTTCCATTTGGTCGTGAATCTGCTGGTCCAGGTGATGCTGGGAATACCACTGGAAATGGTGCACAAATGGTGGCGAGTTCTCGTGATTTATCTGGCCGGCGTGGTTGCCGGTTCGCTCGGTACTTCTGTCTCGGATCCAGGAGTCTTTTTAGCCGGTGCTTCTGGCGGTGTTTACGCTTTGATTACCGCTCACGTTGCTACCATCCTGATGAACTGGTCGCAAATGGAGTTCGCCGTTCTCCAGTTGTGCGTTTTTCTCGTTATAACGATCGTGGATGTCAGTCAAGCAGTTTACTATCGTTATGTGCTGGGCACCAACGATCAGATCGGCTACGTTGCTCATCTCGCCGGTGCTATCGCCGGACTTCTCGTCGGTATCAATGTACTCCGCAATCTCGAGGTTAAAACATGGGAAAAGGCCGTCTGGTGGGCGAGCATCGTTACCTACACCGCATTAATGACTGCCGCTATCCTGTGGAACATTCTCTATGATTCGTATTTTTCTCCCTCCATGTAAACAAACTGTGTGATCGATCGATTTCGAAGAAAGCGGTTACCATCAATCGCATCTCCAAATGACTGCCTGTACAATCCCTATCGCGCACAACTTATCAACGAATCTAAGGGAAGTAAGCTATTTGAGGTGATCCACAGTTGCGAGAGTGCGAGAACGACGATTTAAAAGTATGTGCACGTTTTTCTTCACGTCTATCTTTGATATTTCGAGAAAAACTAAAGTAATGCCTGTTCTGATTTTCGGCTATCGAAAAACTGATAAATTACCTTAAAACTGAGTGCGAAATTGCCATCGGAACAAAATGCAAAGGTTGCTAATGAGATTTTATAAATTGGCGTGCGGAATCGAAAAAAATGCATTTATAAAAGTTACGTCGTTGTAATATTAGTCATCACTTTTGCGAAGCAAGAGAAAATCATTTTTTATAACTTAGCTTGATACAATGACAGCGAACAATTTTATTATTTTTTATCAATTTATGGATAAACGTAATGCCTGGATAAAAATTGTACGCAAACGGTGCATTTGCAGGGTGTAAAATGAGAATTAATACCTCAGATAAACATTTTCATAGATATATAAATATATATATTTCTATTGGTAGGATAAATAACAGTATTACGAGTTAAAAAACCGTGTAAGCCGGGGATATTCTCAATAAAAGTGAGTTATCCAATCGATCGAGGTGGAATCGGTGGCGATATCATTTTTGTCCTCTCAGAAAAATCAAACTCCGATAACACGAAAGAAGGTGATTGAGGACAGGTAACCTATGACCGGATTTTCAGGCGGAGATGTGCAAGACTGGATATGTTTACGGGTTGTTTGAAACGAACGTACAAATTGTAGGAATGTATAATTATTTTATATCTAACAATGAGGGCGAAATGAGCGCTCTCTAATCTTCCTAAAACGTATCAACACAGAAGCAACGTATCTCATTTTCAAATTTGCCTCTCGAACTTCTTCACGTTCATATCGATATGAAAAAGTATATTTATACGAATTAAGTACATCAATACCATTATGCAATTATATTAATGAAAAATAATTATGATGGTCATAGAAAATTACGTCCTACTGTAAAAAGTGAATTTAAATAAAATAACAAGGAATTGTCATTCATGGAAGCACCGAATTCATGGAAAATATCTATACAAGTTGCTCTCGACCTCCGCTCAGAATGCACTCGTTACGCAGTGGATTGATTAGATCTCCTGATCGCATTCTCTTTTTTTCCTCCTTTGGAGTCACAAAATTTTGATATCTCGATTTTTTTGTATTCACTGGACGATCCCCGTGTATGCATATTTAAATAGTGTACATATTTACATACGTTAAAAATGTAAGATTGTAGAAACGCATCATATTTTGTCGCACAAATTTTTTTTTTTCTCTCTAATATTGTACGAGGGGGATCGTCATTGTTGCTTCCTTTTCGCTCACCTTTAACGGGCTCCACTAAGGTTTCCCGCTTTATCGTATAAAATATAAAATATCTCTTACAACATTATCAAATGGACAGATTTATATAGTTTTAATTTTGCAATACGATCGGAATTTTTTCTTCATAGTCCGGATCGCCGGGTCTGATAAACTCCAGGTCACTCTCTTCTTCGGAACTAGTACCGTGCTTCCTCTCCTGCTCGTCCTCGTCCTCGTCGTCGTCATCGAAGTAGGGCCGTTGAATAACAACATCCTGTCCTTTTTCTATTATCGCTATTCAGAACAAAAGAAAATTCAATACCAATAGTGTGCTCAGAATCGCGTTAGTTTTATGGCGGGATGAAAAAATATACCTCGATTGGCTGGTCGCTTGAATATTTCAACCTCTTTCTCATCGTCGTCGAAGAAACTCCCACCATCACCAAGAAGACTGAACGCGTACTCTCTCCAATTGTGTTTCTGAGTGTTTTTCCTTGCTTGACACCTCGCGTAGCAGCAAACAGCGAGAACGACAATTCCCAGGCATATTATACCTGCAAATTTGTATTAATTATTCAGAGGACTTGTTGCGCCTCGATGAATCGCGAGATTTGGCTCCGAGACGGTTTGACTTACCGGATACGATAACAAATACCAATCTAGGCATTCCGAGAACACTGTCGTCGCGGAGGAGTTTGAACATCAGATGAGAAAACTTCTTGACATCTGGGGTAACGATTAGTTTCGTATCGGAAATGTAGCCAGCAGCGTCGACCGTAATGCTGTGACTTCCCGGTGGCAACAATATCCAGTAAGCGCCATTTTTGTCATTGATGACTGAATGGCTCGATTGGTCATAGCTAAGGATTGCGTTAGAGATCGGTTGGTCGTCTTCTGTGACGATGTATCCCGTAACTCCCTGCTCAATGGATTTCAATGTTCCTAGAAGAGCCTTAACATTCTTTTCCCACAATTGGAGGACGTTGTCGGTGTTGCAACAAGTGACGTAGACGTTGATCATGAGCGTGCTTGAGTTTAAGTAAAGATAATCCATGAGGGATTCCGGGCGACCTCCGGCGATAACGTCTCCACCGTGAGATACGCCATCGTCGTCGATATGGACGTCAGTCTTGCACGGGCTTTTCGAGAGGTGGGTCTTACCAAGAGCAGCCAATTCCGCGTATGTCTTTCCCAGCGATCGGAGAATAGTTTCGTCCCGAGTTTCGTATTTTCCGTCCGCGTGTTTGCCGCTGTAGGGGATTTCGACGTGTTTTGATCCACTGTTGAGATTAATCGCGATGATGGGGTTGATTTTCTTAAACCAGTCGACTATCATGCGAGAATCTGGACCAAGCTCAGCATCGATTGGGAACTTCAATCTTTCGTTCGGGGGCAAGTCAGTCGAGCACGTTTGATTATCAGCATGGGGATGCAAATTTGGAGCAATGTACACGGTGAATTTCTCTATGTAATCCGTTATGACTTGATCCTTTTTGTAGTTGCTCAGAACATGAGTCGCGAAAGTAGCCAGAATATCAGAAGTCGCAGGCGCTCCTGGACCAACGCCGGCAGAGACGATAATCGAGGGCCTGCCCGTCAATTCAATGTTGTCGTTTTGTATTCCAATCTCGAGAGCCATTACTTTCGAACCGGTTCTCGAATCTTTGCCGATTTCGTGGATCCTTGAGACGCTCGGATATTTACCATTCAAGTCATCCATTAAGCGGTTCAAACCGTCGCTGGAATCGTTATTCTTGTTCGTAAGCACATCACCTATCGAGCCGCTCGACGAATGGCTTTCCAGCGAAACCTTCACGTTCGTTATCGAGCTTTCCGTAATCTGAACCCCGATCGTCTTTGATTCGTATCCCGGACACGAGAATTCCATCGAATAACTTCCAGGCAGCAGAATCTTTTTGAAATATGCCATGTTCGCCGACACTCCGTACGTACTCGATTCGATTCGTACTTTAGCGTCACGCAACGGTTTACCCTGCTTGTCGGTTATAATAGCTCGGACACCCGTTCCAAGTTTGAACAGCAAATCTTTCAAGAGTACTAAATTTTCACGCCAGATCGTTGGCATCGTCTCGCCCGGTGGATATTTGCAGCAAGAGAGCGCAAGATCGATCTGAAATGTAGTCCAACCGTTTCATTTTAATTATGTTTGATTCATTACTACTGGCAGAAGTATAATCCACTCACCACAGGGATATTGTATTTCCGCTTGATATAATTTCCCACGACAATAGAGTCGTTGTTCGGAAATTGACATCGTTTCTTTGACATTTGCGAGTCGTATTTCTCTGCGAGTTCGTGAAACACGTCCAGGTCACTTTCCGTATATCTGGGAGAGGAAATCAAAGAAACAAAGAAATATATATATTATTAATGCCAGTTACGATCGTCGGATTTCTAGCCTGAATATTTCTCATTTTATTTACCTGGCTCCTTTGTTTCCACCTGAGAAAGTTATGATGGCATCGAAACCCTCGTTTCGTAAAATTTTTCTAAAGCTATTGGTGATCGCATTAAGACCCTCGACGGCTTCGTCATCTTCGGTCAGAAAATTTGTTCCAACTTGATCTTTAACGAGCGGGTTGCAATTGTCCGCCACTTGGTCGAAGCTCGGATCCAGGCCGGGTATGAAGTGCAGGACCGTGTTATCGAGGAGCTTCTTTATCGGTGGATCACCGATACGATCTCCCATCAACAAATGAGTCGCTATTCTCGCTATGATTTCACGTCCCACCGGCTGACCAGCGAATAATCCGCCTATCAACGCGATATGGATCTTGTCCTCTTCGGGAGCGCCGAGCTATTGGAATTCACATTAGGGTGAACATCCTGAGAGATAAAAAACGGATTCTACGCTGACGTGTTAACCACGAGGTACTTACAGAGTGAGTAACTTTCAAGGAATGAATAGCCATGCTGATCAACGAATCTCCGGCCTGGAATTCGGCCGCGTCCGGGTTGCGATTTTCCATCTCGCTCATACGAGCATTCAGTTCAGAGTTTTTCATGTATCCCTTTCTCATGTTCACAAGCTGACGGAAATCGTACGCGGAGGACCTGTTGGTCAAAGAAAACGGGAGATAAAAAAAAAAAAAAAATGGAAATCCATGATTTTCTCCAATTACTCAGTAGAATTTATGGATCGAACTGATAAATACGCGAGTGCCCGCACCAATGATCGTTATCGTCACGCATCAGTGTGAAATCGAACGTTGCTTCCCGCGCGCCACTCGCCGGCACGGTAATGGTTTGGGTCGAAGCTTCGTATCCGATGGCACTTGCGGTGACATTGTAAGTCCCAGGTACCAGTAGCCGCCAGTAATCACCTTCAGTGGTTGAATAAATGTCGTGATTTATGCCTTCGACACTGATCCTTGCATGAGCGACCGGGTTGCCAATAGACGAACGAACCACGCCGTGAAGACCTTTTCTTGACTGTTTGGATCATCGACGAGGAACAAGGATGTAAGTAAAACAAATTGTGAGCGGTGAGTGAAGAAAGCAGAAGCAAAACCAGTCAGAGTAAAATTTTAAAACGTCGTCGTCGTCGTTGTCGTTATTCACAAGTGGATTACTTGCCATTTCGATGAGAACCAGGAGAGCTTCCCGATTTTCGAGCCACAGAGCTGGCAGCGCGTCGGCTTTAGGATATTTTGTACATCCAAGCTCGAGCGTTATCTCAAAATCGTTGCTATGAAGATAATTGTAATCTTGCATACCACCGGATACCGAGTACCAAGCTGCACCGTTTGTGATCCCTTGTGGGAACCGTTCCTCGAGAACACCCGGTGGAGTATCGGGCAAACGTGAACAAGGTTTGCCGAGATGCATTCTGGTATGAGCGTTCGAGTAAGCGAGGGCCATGGCTTTGAATACTGCGTCATCGGGGCTCGGATTCGAATAACTTCCAAAGCTTGGACCATCGTCGTAAGGATAATTTGCTACGAGTGCTCCACCGTGCAAATTCGCTGACAAGACGAATGGCACTTTTTGAATCCAGTCCATAACAGCCTTCGTTTCCGGTTCTTGTTTGCGATTGAACTATCGAGAAATAAAAAATTGAAACATAATTGATAGCACTCTTTTCACTGACAATTTACTACGATAGCGAGCTTGTCGTCGAATGTTGCAACGATTATACACGCGACGCTGTTTACATACCTCTGTCGGCCCGTATTGATCCGGGAAATTACGATTAAGATCAGCGTTGTCGGCGTTGGTTCTTCCAACTACACCGGAAACGTCACCGACTTTTGCAATGTTGTAACCATCGGGGTTCATGCTTGGCATAATATGCACTCGGATACTATGGATGATCCTGGTAACTCTCTCATCCTTTCCATAATTTTCGCACATGTATTTCGACAGGAGCAGCAGTAATTCTCTGCCAACGACCTCGTTGCCATGCATGTTAGCGATGTACTTCATTTCCGGTTTGTTACGATCGTGCTCTCCGGGGTTGGTCGTTAACTCCAAAACGTACAACTCGCGACCTTGTACCGAACGTCCAACGCTGTACAAACGCGTGATATTCGGATAATCTTCGTTTAGCTCTTTCAAAAATTTGTGCATCATTTCGTGATCGTGATGGACGAATTTCGTTGGACGGTAAAATCCATACTCGTCCTGGATCCTCTCGATGTTCACCACTTTGTTGTTTTTAAGCTCTACGGGGATAAATCAATAAAACAGGTTGTAGCGGTCACGTGATTAAATGATACGGAAATAATTATCGCAACTCCGCACACCAATGGAAATGATCGATCTGCTAAGCATACCCAAGGAACGGGGAGAGAGACGTCGGGGGTTTAACGAGTAACGCAAAACACAAGGTACAATGAGAAAAGAATTTTTCAATCTCAAACACACAACCAAAACACAAACAAAACTTGATGAAACAAATTCCACAGAGGAAGCGAGGAACAGGCTGCTTGCTGGTGACACGATACTACGTTGTACGAGCGTTCGTTGCCGCAAAAAATGGTTACTTTATTTCTCAAATACGCTTTATACATTGTACATTAATTTTTTTTCATTTCCTTCTTGTTTATCATTCTTTTTTTTTTGGTTTTTCTTAATTCATCAATACAGACATGAAAATACACAGTTGAGGCTACTTTGGACGTCGAGATTGTGCTAGTTACAACTTTTGTGCCTTCTTTTGCTTCATCATCAATTTTGTCGAATTGCTCGACAATATTTTCACCAGTTTTCGGTTCTTCTAGTTAATTATTTGTTCGATTCGCATAAGAAATAAAAGATCTTTTGTTCGTTCATTTTTATCATAATAAAATTGAAATCATTGTCGGATGTGGCGAGTGCCAACGTCATGGAAATAATATATAAATTGTCAACATTTCGAATGAGATAATCTTCGATTCTTAGAGAGCTTCATTTAGTAGTTTCTTTCAACATTCGATAAAAAACAGTTTGTTCGGTTACGAGAATAATCAAGAGACAATGGGTTTTGTAGTTCGAACAGTGGAGCACTTTGAGATAATCATTACTTATGGTTAAAGTTTTTAGTTGATCGTCCGATCGGTGTTGGATATGTTTGCGATCATAAAGTCTTGAGAAACACCGACTATACAAGAATCTTTTTTTTCCCCAATTACTCTAATTATGTTCTCGAAGATATATTTGTATTTATGTATAAATCACGGTCAGCCATTTTGGAGCAACCGTTGCGTAAGTTTTCATGTTTTCGAAGAAACGGACTAACGAAGGCGAGTGATGCAGATCGAAACGGTAATTTGATTGTAAAAAGCAATGGAAGACAATCGAATCCTTACAGAATGAAGTTTCTATGATCGAGCAAGCAATAGGTCGACAGCTTTTTTTGCAATTCTCAAACGACTGCGAGATCTTTTTCGTCGGTACCGAAAATAAAAGTTTCTTTCATAATTCGTGACGTCATCGTCGCCAATCCACTTCTTCGATTGCACAATTCATAAACATTCAGAAGGAATAACTCGAATTAAAAAAAAATCGCGCGTATTCTTCTCGCATACCTTGTGTATTCGTTTAACTCTCATGAAAAAAAAGAGGCGATTGTTCGTCGTAGCCTTATAAGTAAGTAGCGACTACAAAACAAGTCCAGGATGCAGGCGGTATTGCACGATTTAGAGAAAATAAATCGAGAATATCAGAGTGCATGAGATCCAAAGTGTATGAATTACCGATATGTTGCTGGAAAAATAAAAATTAAATGACATATGAAAGAACCAACCACCAAGATCCTAGAGGAAATAATAAGATGATATGTGAGAGTGTGATGCAAAATCGAGCGAAAATATAAATACAAGGCTCTGATCGATTAGGGATAAGAAGCGTGAAATGTAAAGTGAACTAGAAAAGTCATGAGAATGCAATGGATAGGCGGCAAGTTCTTTGTTGAGTAGAGAGTGAAGACAATCCCCGATTAATAGTCACTGATGCGTAAAGATGAGATAATTCTCTCGAGCGGTGATAGGCGTGTTAAGACCGGTATCTCTTGAGGATAATCCACCTCGGGTTTACCTTGTTCAAGTGCAGAATCGCGGCGCAGCACAACGTTGACGATACTTGGTCCGCCTTTCGTGACTGTCACGTTTATCGGCTCGCTCGGTTCATATCTAAGAATAACGACAACAAACGATCGAGTTGAAGAGTGAAAATAATGAGCTGTTACTCGCCATTTTAATTGAGCTTACCCCCAGGCCTTGACGTAGACCGCATAAGTTCCAGGAAGTAGTAAACGCCAGTATTCACCGCGATTGGTCGTACTCACGTTTCGAGGGATTCCTCGAATCGCAACTTGCGCCGCTTCGATCGGTTGATTGTCTTCATCGACAACCAGACCTGCCAACAAAAGTTACAAAAAAATGTTCTTTATCTTTTCTTTCCATTTCCTGCACCTCCAGATTCAGATCGACTGGTCAAAACATAAAGAATCTCGATTAACTACCTTTGATTCCAATATGAGCCTGTTCCAAGTACTGGAGAAGGGATTCTTTGTTCATGCGCCAATGTTCTGGCATCTCCGAGGCATTGGGATATTTACAGCAGCTCAGTTCAAACGTAATCTCCATGGCGTTTGAATGAACGTAATTGAAGTCTTGCATACCACCTACGACCTTGTACCTAAAAGAAAAATGTTAAAAAAACATTTGTTGCAAAAAATCTTGTTTTATGGCAAAGTGATGCTCGGTTGAAAATTTCCCATGTCATTTTTTTTCTACAATATCGTACCATTCTGCTCCGTTAGTAACACCACCTTTGAAATGATCAGGTGGACAAGAGTTGCCTCGAGACATTTCATCGTGGTTGTCCGCATAGATATGAGCCAGATACTGGAAGAGTTTGTCGTCTGGTGATTTGCTCTGTTCACAACAATCTCGCGCGATTCTGCGACAATTATTTTATTATTGTTTTTTTTTACAAACTTTCTCTGATCGAAATGTTGGAAAATGAGAAGAAAACGGGACACATTGACATACCCGGAATCAAAAGGATAGCTGGCTACAACTGCGCCACCGTGAAAGTTTCCAGAGAGCACAAATGGCTGCGACACTATCCATGTCATCATCGCGACTGTTTCATTCTGCCTTCCGTCAACTATATTCCCTCCCGGAGATACTCTATTGGAATAGCTGTCAAACTTGTCGGGAAAATCTCTGTTCAAATCTACACTGTTGGCATTTTCTCGGCCTGCGAAATCTGAATAAGATTCGCAATTGCCTTCCTACAGAAGGAAGAACACGGCATTAGAAAAGACAGAAACTATTCCAGAAATATTTTGACGTTTGCAATATTTCATTGGGAAAACGAGGAAAATTGCGTGTAGCCTCGCGTTTTCCCACTGAGATTGAACTGATTTTGCGTGGACAAATGTATGGAAGCGCGTGACGTCGGGCTGAGTAGTTGGGAGAAATTTGACAGGTATCGAAAACATTGTCGACTTACGCGAGATTTTTCAAAACCATCAGGATTCATGGAGGGCATGAGAAATATGTCCGTATGGTCGACCAATCTGGCAATTCTCTCGTCGGTATGATAGTTGTAGAGAAGATATTGTGCGAGGTAAACCATGAGTTCTCTGCCGACGGATTCGTCTCCGTGCATATTCGCGACGTACTTGACCATCGGTTCGAGCAGCCCGCGATTTTGGACATTCTCGGATATTTCAAGGGCGAGAAGATCGCGTCCCTCGACTGACTTACCAATCCTGTGCAATTTAGCCAAATTTGGGAATTCATTTACGAGCCGACAGAAAAGAGTTGTAAGATTATTGTAGTGCGTGTAATGGGGCAATATGAAGTCTTCGTTAGGCGTCGAACGTTCCGTTATTAGATTCCGGCCACTCGATAAAGTCGCGAGCGCGCACAGCCCGAGTAAATATCCATACGGACTCATGCTCGGATATTGTTAGAGATTCAAACTCTCTTGTAACCGAATGGAAGGACTGATGGAACGAGAGTGACGTTTCAACGGCCGAACATTTCGCGGATCTTGGTGTTTGGTGTGTGCTTTTACTCGGTCTCTCTCGCTCTCTTTCTTTTTCACTTTGTCTGATGACGACAGCAACCATCCGCCAGGAACTACGACTCCCAACAGAGCGCGCAACGATTGCCGAGAGGTAGGAGTGGGAATATAATCACCCAGTGATCCTGACGAACCTCTCCTGGTCTATATTTTTTTTACTTGTTACAGTACATCTCTCCAAGAATGAAAGCGGAAAACATATAGCAATGGTGAGAATTGTATGCGGTGGGGACTGTGGGACCAATCAAACTCGACTTCTCTGCCCGCCTACTGTTACAGAAACCGCCGATCGATCAATTTTGCCTTCTGCATGTCGGGGGATCACACTGTATCCCCCTCCTGCCTACCAACAATCAGCTGCGAGGAGGGGGTGCAGGGAATCACCCACGCTTCGCCTGCGTCATGGAAGGCAAAATCGACGGGGAATAAGAGGCTGAATAAATCTCTTGCCATACTGGTGATGAAGTGCGCTACAACGCCAACGCAATATTTATTGATAAATAAATCTTACAAAAATTCAATTTTTATTTCTTCGTAGAACATGACAAGTTCCATTCTCGGGCAAAGATAAGAATAATGGCCACAAAATAACGATTTCGTTCAGGGTTTTATTATTTTAGCGACCATTTTTTCCCTACAATTATCTTTATCCGTTTTCCGCTTTTACAGTTTGAAAAATATCGGTATTCAACAATAATTCCAAATATACTATGAGCCACCAAGTCGCAACGCTTTTCGGTTGTAATACCGTTCAAGCGCGGCATCAAAAATCGGTCCTACTGTTCTCTTTTCCCAGATAGAAACTTTGGGTTTTTTCGGTTCCTCTGCGATTTTCGCTCGATTCGCTTCATCATCCTTTTCGCTCGAGTCTGAATTTCCTACCGAATTATCATCATTATCGGTTATCGCTGGCCTGGGCTCGTCTGTTGATATTTTTTTTCGACTGCTGTTACTTTGCTTGTCCGAACTTGTGTTATCGGTGGTCGATTGCTTCATTTTTTTTTTATTCGGTTCCCCGTTCATAGCGTCGGCTGTTTTTTTCTCGTTAGGAATTGCTTTGCTTGTCGCGTGGACGTCAATATTTTCATCAACCTTTGGCACGGGCATCTCCGAATCTGACTCTGAGGCCGATTCTGTCGCTCGGCGACGATATTGTCGCACTCGTTGTTTCTCATTCGTACGCGTTTTCGAGGGGGGCTTCGATTTTTTCGATCCAGATTGATTCTCGCTGTCGTCGTTATCGTCCGGATTTTGGTCTGAATCCGAGTCGCCAGAATCGTCCCTATCGAGAGCTCGAGTAGCATCGCCATTGCGATCTTGAGACGAATCGATCGAGCCCGATGCGGCAAGATCGTCCGGAGATTTTTCGCCTGCTACTGTTCGATGGTAAAGGTGTCTATAAAATCCCGACATGTCTGGCTGTTTGGTGACGTCCCCTATAGATTCCAAGCGATCCATATTTTCTTCTTCCTTCTCCATTTTGTTAAATTCCTCAAGTTTCGCCCTGTAAGCAGAAGTAACGAAGCTCTCCTTGTCTGCGAACATGGCTCCCTCGGCTTCCCGCTCTTTCTGCACCATACGCTCTATCCTATGCTCCTGCTCTCTTTTTCTCCTCTCAGCTGTTTTCAACAAATTATCAATATACTTGGCTTTTTTAACTTCTTTCTTTTTTTTCTCATTCTTCTCTTCGCCGAGTTTCTTCATATCGTCAAATACTTCGTCGTACTGACATATAGTTGGATCTTGTTCCAACGCTCTTTGTATATTCAAACGAGTTTGTTTCTTTGCAAGATTTTTCTCTCCCTCGGCTCTCAGAGCCTTCTTCACCCAGTCCGTCCCATCTTCTTCCGAAGATTCGTCATCATTCCCAAATACATTTGTTGCTCTTGGTGCCGATAACGGTTTCTTGTTTGGGCACAACAAACCGAACCTGTTCAGAATAAATTTCATAAATTTTCATCAATTGGTACATTTTTCGTTGGAGTTCTGAACAAGATTATTTTTCATTTTGGGTATGAAGAGTTTTGGTGCGTATGTTTTCATCATCTCCCAATGTAAATAAACAGTCAGCATTTGCGCCTGTATGTCAATAAGCTACTCACCGCTTGCCATCTTTTCCAACGTGCGCCATATCGCAAGATTCGGTTCGTTTTTTGTAGACGAATATTCAGGGTTTCTCTTCACCGTTGCATGTTTTTATTTTTTCACTATTACTGTGTATTCCAGTGTTATTAACGACGTGATTGGAACGATTGACTTGTTCGCTCAGGAAAAAACTGTTGATTTTGGTAGTTGTGAGATATTCCGTTATGTATCGTAGCGCCACATGACGGAACCGGTGGATAAAGTCGTCCGTAGGAAAACGCGGCTTATCACGAATCCTTGATTATAATAATATCGTGTAATGCCATATTGAATCGACCTCCCCTGAGTTAAGGACCATTCAACAACTTCCCGCAGGCAATTCGTAAACAAATCCGCTTCGACAAAGTCAATAGGGGCCAATCAAAATGATATTCGTAAAGTATATATAATTTTCGTATTACTGCCATTTTTGGAGAAAGCGGGAGGCCACGGTACGACTTCCGAGAAGTTTCTATTTTCCTATTCTATTTTTAAATACACAAAAAAAAAATTGATGTGGTTCCTGCAGTAATTTTCGGTCGATAGGCCATTCGCGTCGATCGGTCCTGTGGGGTGGGCATGCGAATCTGCAGGCTCGGCCGAGTTTCGTAGGATAAAGGCGTGCAAGTTCAGAAGTTTCCGAAGGATACGAATAGAAAAATACCTATTCGTGTCCTAACTATCGTAGGACACGTCATGGGGGCAGCACTTGCGGGCGGAACAGCGATACAGCATTGCATTGTAGCGACGAGCCGCGCGACGAGCGGCGAATGATCACGTGATCGAGGAAATCGACTTCTTAGTTTGTGGCCACGAGGTTTTGTGGTGGAAATTAAAAGTTAACCGGGGTCGTTGAAAAAGGACCACTATTTTTGTATAAGAATACAAAAATGCCCTCCAGCAACCCCTTGCCACCAAAAGAAAATGCCTTGTTTAAGCGAATTTTGGTGAGTACCGCGTCCGTCCAATTTGTACTAGTGTTTTGGGGATTCTTCTTCACCCTCTACCCCCGCCCCTACCCCTCCCCATCTCAGTCTTCCGAATGCTCCGGTCGGAAGAGAAGGAGAGAGAGAGATGGAGCGAGAGCCTGAACCAGAAATCTACTATCGTTTCGTTTTGCAACACAATGACGATAAATAGACGTCGCTCGTGTTAAACTTGAGAAACAAAAATTTCTACAAATTCCGAACGGTCGGGCTTGATCGATTAAAAATAAAATGGCGATTTGCAAAATTGTCAGGATGTTTGCCAATTCCCTACCTAACCCCCAAGGGCTGTCCACCTATTTGATGAATAAAAATTTAACGAATGCCAAGCATTTCCATTTGTTCCTAGTAGCTGCTCTCCATCCAAGAAGGGAAATAATAAAATCGTCTAACTGAGCAATTTCGAACTGCTAGCAAAGTCCTCATTCATATTCATTGATAATTTGTTTGCAGCGATGTTACGAACACAAACAGTACAAAAATGGGTTGAAATTTGCAAAGCAAATATTGTCAAATCCAAAATTCAGCGAACATGGGGAGACCTTGGCCATGAAAGGTCTCACCCTCAATTGCTTAGGGCGCAAGGAAGAGGCTTACGATCATGTCAGACGAGGTCTTAGGAACGATTTACAGTCGCACGTTTGTTGGCACGTTTATGGTCTTTTGCAACGCTCTGACAAGAAATACGACGAGGCTATCAAGTGCTACCGCAATGCTCTCAAGTGGGACAAGGACAACATTCAGATCCTAAGGGATTTGTCGCTGTTACAAATACAAATGAGAGATTTGGACGGCTACAAGGTAAGTCCTTCATTTTTACCATAAGATAAAAAGTTTTAAAAAATTCAAAGTACAAAAATGCAGTGATTAAGCTCAACACGATTTACGTGAAAAAACGTTGTTCTTACCGTCGATTCGCCGTGTTCCAGGACACGAGGTATCAACTATTTATGCTGAGGCCGACGCAACGCGCTTCCTGGATAGGTTTTGCCATTTCGTATCATTTGTTAAGAGACTACGAGACGGCGCTCAAGATATTGGACACATTTCGCGATTCTCCTATGGTAAGTTAGCAAATTCCGCGAATCTAGGTTCCTTCATTCGCACGTGATTGAAGTTTTGTTTCATGTATATGCATAAATCTCTATTGCAGGTTTGCTACGATTACGAGCACAGCGAATTATTGCTTTACCAAAATCTGGTGATCCAAGAGTCCGGTGAGAGCGAACAGGCTCTCAAGCATCTTGACAAGTACGGCGATCAAATATGCGACAAAGTGACTGTCAAAGAAACTTATGGTAATGTAGCCCAAAGGAAATAATTAATGAGCAATTTACTCTTGTTCAGTTGGCTAATGAATTTGGCGTTTTGGACGTTTATTGCCGCAGGAAAATTGAGGCTCGAGCTTGGACAACACGGGGAAGCGGTACAAGTTTACAAGGATTTGTTGAACATTAATCCCGAGAATACAACGTATTACGCTAAATTAGCCGAAGCTGAAAGACACGCGAGCCCGGAGGACACGCTTCGTATGCTACAAAGATACGAACAACTGTTTCCTCGCGCTCTCGCCCCGCGTCGTTTGCAACTCAATTACGCTACCGGAGACCAATTCAAACAATTGGTCGATCAATATTTGCGGAAAGGTTCGTACGAGCGAAAAACTGATCATTGTTCGTCCATTCTGTTGAAATTTCCTTGAGAATTCGTTTAAACGTTGTTCCCCTTGGCTTCGCAGGTCTTCACAAAGGTGTGCCACCTTTATTCGTAAATTTACGCTCTTTGTACGTCGATCAACAAAAAGTTGACACGATACAATCCCTGCTACTCGAGTACAAGGACGCGCTGAAGAATCATGGCCATTTTAGTGACCGTGAAAAGGCTAATCCACGGGAACCAGCCTCCGCACTCTTGTGGACCTATTACTATTTAGCTCAGCATTACGATCACCTTGGAATAACAGAAAAGGCCCTTAATGAAATCGACGCTGCTCTAGCTCATACTCCTACACTTATAGAACTTTTCGTTACCAAAGGTCGCATTTACAAGGTAAAGAGTCAAACTCTACTTCATTCTCTTTCATTTTTTATAATGGAAACGTGATTTTTCCGTGTGAGCCACCAATTTCGATGATAAAACAAAACGAATACATTGAATTATCGAATTTAGCACGCGGGCAACGTTCAAGATGCGTACAAATGGCTGGACGAAGCCCAAGGATTGGACACGGCCGATCGTTACATCAATTCAAAATGTGCCAAGTACATGCTACGAGCGAATCTTATAAAAGAAGCTGAAGAGACTTGCGGTAAATTCACGAGAGAGGGCGTACTCGCCATGGAAAACCTCAACGAGATGCAATGCATGTGGATCCAAACTGAAGCTGCGAATGCTTATCGAAGACTTGGAAAGTACGGAGATGCCTTGAAAAAGTGCCACGAAGTCGATCGAGTAAGTTAACCTTGTATCCTCCCTTTCCGGCTCGGCCTTAACGATTTCCTAAATTTTGGTGTTTTTCTTGTCAACCGAGAACTTATCTCTAGAAACACACGAAGCGAGTATCTTGAAACTTTTCATGAGCCCACAATTTTATTTAACGAGTTCATTCGTGAGGTCCAAAAAAGGGAAGAGGCAAATTAAGAAAAAAAAATTCAGAAAAAAAGTGACGAATCTTTTTTTTTTTCCATTTCGTCGCATTGCGTCGATGCAAACTTCAGGCTCATAATATTTCCACACACAATGTAGAAACAAAGAGTTTCGACGAGAACACGATCGTAAGAAAATTCGAAAGATTCGGGAACCAAATTCTTAGCGTTGTGAAGTTTTAACGAATTTTTATCCGGGTTGCAGCACTTTTCGGAGATAATCGAGGATCAATTTGACTTCCATACGTACTGTATGCGAAAAATGACACTGCGTTCGTACGTCGGTCTCCTGAGGCTAGAGGACGTGCTGCGCTCTCATCCGTTTTACTTCAAAGCCGCCAAATGTGCAATGGAAGTTTATCTCCGGCTCCACGACAATCCTTTGCCCGATCCGACGCAGATTCAAGAGATCGATACCGGTGAGTTAGAAAAATATCATACACTAATAGTAATCGCGTTGTCTCTTCGGAATTCCAACTGCAAAATTCGGTTCTGAGTTTCGTTCGACTCTGTCGAGCTGACAAGGCCCCAGATTACGATATCAATACCCACATTGTGGGCTGGTGATCTTGTTTTTATCAGTTTTCGAACAACAAACGGGGAATCATGCTGAAGTTTGCAACGAAAAATGCTTTTTCATTAATTATTTGTTTAATTCAAAGAATTATTACAATTTTCATATCATTTTTCTCTTCGGATCTTAGAAAAAAATCGTTTTATTATTTTGATTAAATATTCAATGGGAATCGTGAGATCTGGTCAAGAAAAATGGAACTTCGTTGCATTCCAACGATGCAAACTTCAGCATCGTAAAGGGGAAGGGATTGAAGGGTGCGCAAGAGATTATTGGCAAGGCACACAAGTTTTATTAATCGTGCACACATAGATCCTTAAATAAATCGCCATTTGAAATTGGCCTCGCAGGTAGATTGACGACTGAATATTAATAATAATAACAATAATGATAGTAGTAATAATATTTAGATCGAATGAAATCGATAAGAATGCATTTGATAAATATTAAGGTCGTTAAATTGTCGGATCGGAGGATCGATCCTGGAAGAATAATGTCGGAGGTTGAAAAACTTTAATAAGACAAGTTTAAAATCATTAATCACAGACGATTCGCAAAGACACAGGAGTCAGTAACGGGCCCGGGCCTCAATCGGTTACACAGCAAGTTCCGGTCACATTAATTATTTAAGCATTATGACGACAATACTACGAATAATTAAAATTGGTCTCGTCATATTTACAGGTAATAAATATTCTCTATGCACGTGGTGCTGATACAGCATTCGCACGTATGACACCCACGGTTATAAATTTATTTATAACACCAAAGATAATGGTTTCATGGCATTACTCGGGATTGCCGTTTATCGGGGTAAATTGAGGCGGAGGGTGTGCTTCAGGAGTTCCGGGAGCCTCGTCTTCTCTGTCTTGAAAATCTTGTGCCTCCCGGTCGTGGATAAAGATATCCACCGTTCTCATCCCGTCTCTGAGTTATCGCCTGTGGTGTGAGGAAGTAAAAGTGACCGCTGTCGCCCGGCAGTCTGTAAGCAAAGTAGGAAGCTTTCTCGTTGTTATTGTTGGCAGAGGTTTCGCGAGGGCCCGATGGATCGATGTATTCGGCGTCAGGATTAATGGGTGGTCTTCGATCCCGATAATTAACGTCAATGTCAGACTGAAGAGACGGTGGCCTGGCAATAGTGGCGTAGGATCGTGGAGCATCTTGCCTCGAATCACCGAGAGGAAGGAAATTGCTAGGTGGGACATTTGTTGGCTCGATCAAACGTTGCACACCCTCGTAATTCCTGATGATCGGTGAGAGAGGTTGTCTCGGAGTATTCGTTTTTACGTACTCTTGATTATCGAGCTGGCTCTGATGCTCTCGATAATTAGGGATTAGCGAGTGCTTCTGAGGCTTCTGCTTTGGATCAAAGCCCGGAATCCATTCGCTGTCTGGCTCTAACGCGGGCAATGGATTTTTGTAATTAACTTGAGTATCGTCGTCGAGGGAGTAAGGTCTTTGCTGCGCCTGATGACCGTAATGTACTCTGACTCGTGGTGTCTTGTAAATCGGACCAACCGGTGCTCCCCTTCCATCCTCGTAATCGTTCGAGAGGTAATAAGGTTCTACTTGCGTATAACGCGGTCGATCGGTAACGACTCGCGTATTCTCGTAGCTGTAGATCGGCGTTATGTTGGGTAAACTTTGACCTCTGATTTTCTTACCAAAATTCGTAAAATACTCTCTCGTTACCTCATCCAACAGTTGGTCGTCCTGCTTGGTGTAGTACGCGAGATTGGGATTCGCGGTGGTATCCCTGATACGACCGGTTGCAGTTCCGTAATGATTTCTCACTATTTCCGAGCGAATCTCTTGCTCGGGCGAGCTCTTCTCACCTCCTTCTTCGTACTCGTACTCAGGCTGGCTATCGACTTTGACGTCTTGCCATTCGTCGAACGGTTCCGGTGTCGATGTAACTTGTTCGGGAGTTATTTTTTCTTTGTCGTAATAGTCCGAGCTTGAGTTTTCGCTCGCGTAATCGTCGTGTTTATGCTCCTGCCTGCGTTTTGAATAATCCGCGGATTCGTAGCTGTACTGATAAATGGCTTTTGGTTTCGCACTCGATAAACTCGTTGACCTCGGTGTTGTGGCGTACAAGGATTGCGAGTGTCGTAGATTTTGCAGGTGCGGCCGCGTGCGAATGTCTATTTGGTCGTAATACGAAGGTGACGCTTCCGCGAGCATTCTTTGACTCTTCAGTCTGGTCGTGGGCTCCACGGAATTAGTAACCGGAGCTCTGGAATTCGCGGACTGATAATGGAGAGTCGTTTTTTCCAGAGGCTTCAATGACTCGACGATTTCCAAAGTTTTGGGCGTTTGCGTTTGCCCGCGACCAAACTGATGATCGATATACGACTCGCCACTATCTTCTACCTTAATGCGTTGTGGTTGGTGGTCGACCTGCTGCTGGAGCCGGTAGAAAGCAGCGGGAGCTTCGGTGGTCGCACGGTAATAAACCTTGGGGCTCGGCGTTGTTCCCACCGTCGTGTCCTCTTCGTTGGTCTCTTCGTAGAAATAGTACGAAGCCTGATGCGGCGTCGAGCTTCCTCGATCTCTTCCTGGTGCCGGAGTAGCTTCGACTTCGACCGGTCGGTCGATCGTCGAAGGCGTCGAGCTCGAGTAATAAGTTACAAGGGGAACGGGCTTGCTACTGACGCTAGCGATCCATCGGCTCTTTGACTTGGCCGTCGTTTCTTCGACTCCCGAGTTAGTCAGAGTGTTCGCTCGTGCTGTGTAGAATTCGGTTAGTTCGAGGCTCGTCGTCGATTTCGCGTCTGCGTAAGGTTTCGTAGCAATCTCCACAGTTTCCGGTTCGCCAATTGGTTTCTTTGTGCTCGATCGGCCTGTCGTACTCTTGTATTTTATACCACTGAGCGGTTTCATCGTGAATGACGAACCTCGAGAGCCTGTGTACTTTGTGGTGACGGGTTTGCCGCTCGGGCTGCTGTTACCCCTTGAAGTCGTGCCCTTGTAGGTTTTTGGGACGGACTTACGGGACGGATAGTACGTCGGATCGACTCCCAGAGACGGAGAAGCATCCGTCGTGGTCGACGGTCGTTTCGTATATTTCGTTCGATATGGCTGCTTCGTTGTCGCTTTTTTCTCCACTTCTAGTTTCGCGAAGAAGTCTGGCGGTGGTGGGAGTATGATTCCCGGAACAAGCGGTCCAGGGGGTACCGGGGTCGAGTTTTCCTGTTTGTAATAAAAACTATACGGAGCTGGATAGTAAATCGATTGATCGTCTTCGTCGTAGTCCGACTGATTGCTGGGCGGTACGACAAATACTGCGCCCGGTGGAAGGGACGGGAAAAAGGGCCCGATGACTCCACCGTTTCGGGGCGGCACGTGTCCTGATTTTATTTTTCTATCTTGATCTTTGTCGCCACTCTTCTTTTCCTGGCTGGTCGGATTCTTCGAGACGATGCCGTCCGCACTTTTGTCCTTGTCCTCGTCCGCATTGCCGCCGTTGGACGTTTCATCCTCGAGGCACGAACCGGAACAACCGGTGCCATTATTGCCGAGGATCTGGACGGGTCCGTTCTCTGTGAGTTGTACCGGGAACGGTGGCGGAACTTGCGGTTTTGCGGGTATCTTGACCTGCCTCTTTGGCGCCTTGTAATCATCGATCGGGGACCAATCGTCGTTCTTTGACGAAATCGGGTGCGGGTCTTTGCCGTGGTCGGGAAAGTTACCGCCTCGCAAAACGAGCACGTGATTTTCTGCTAGCCATATCTCTTCTTCGTCCAAGCCACCCAGGCTCTTTGCATTGTCTTTCGGGACCTCGGGGTTCGAGAGGTAACTTATTATACCGGGTCTCTTGGGCCTCGTCGGATATATTTCGTTCTGTATCAGCCCGTATTTTCCTTCTTTCACTTGTTGCGAGAGGCTCTTCTTCTCGTCGTCGTCCTCGTCGGGTTTCATCTTTTTCTCCTTGCCATTCCCGGCCGAAGAAATTACGAGACCGTCGTCCCACGTCGCCTCGTCCGTTTCCTCTTCATTCTTTTCACTCGACTCTCTGGAAGCGTTCATTGCTCGTCTCAGTAGCGATACGCTTTTCATCGTGGACGTCGTCGTCGTCGTCCCTAATCGCATGTGACCACCGACCAACCGGTGGGTCACTTTTTTTTCCGTCGTTTCCTTGCCCAAATCGTCGTTTTCCTCAAACGTCAATGAATTCGGACTCGAGTGATCGAGCGATCGACTACTCGGACGACCTTTACTAGTCCCCTCGCTCCCGCTAATCACATGTCGTCTACGCCTCTCCAAAACTCTACCCGATGCAACGTTCACTGCAATTATCGTCATAACAACCAGAAGAAACATTTCTATCGACATCAACTTCATACGACGACCCATTGCCATCTGAAACAGAAAACAATGAAATTATTAATGTCAACGTTGCAAAGTAAGACGCAGCTCTGTCAAGTACTTGGCCTTTCTGGAGACGCGTAAAAAAGGGTAAAAAAGCTAGTGGGTAACATAACGACCGCTAATTTCGGAGTCTCGGTGTGGAATGCGGCATTAAACTTGGCGCGACGAAGCGTGGGTGCTTTCACGCAACGCTTTATAGCTTTCCCTGACTCGATTACTCTGTCTCTGTAAACTTCCGTCTCGAACATAATTACGCCGCAGAGACTCATTCTCGTTCGGATGGCAAGAGATTTCCAACATTAGTGGAAGAAATTATAATAAAAATTTTCTAAAAATTCTCGTTTGGTGAGTTTGAGAAAAAAAATGATAACGCCTCGGTAATGTAATCGCGGTTAAAGCTTGGTAAGACGCGGGCGAAGCCGCAGGCATAACGAGGTAGACCCAAAGCTACCGAGAGGTTCCACTCGATTTACCTATTATGAGGTAAAAGGGCGAAGATTCAAAGTTGTTGGAATTATTAACGAATTTGCTTCGGCTGTAGTATTAGGAGCGTGGAATTCCGCACGATAGACACGAGGCCTGCTGCCACGCCTTTCCCTCGGCAGCGGCAAATGCAGCCCAAGCAAAATGTACGTTGGTGAACGTTCGTTCTCCAGCGGCGGTCGTCGACGAATATTCACGGGTCACTGGAGTACGAACCAACACGTAATGACGTGCGAGCCTCGTACAAACCTGCGGGCGAGTGCACGTTTCTGCACTCGTGATGCATTCGTTCGGTTGCTGACACCGCCAACAGACACAAACACCCTGTGTGTGTTGTGCATACTTTACATGTATCGAAGCGAACCGAAAACACGACAATTTCAGTCATCGTACACGCCCAACATTGCGGAAGTTAAGGGGCTCTCTAGCCTCTCTAACCGCTTGCATTTTCATACTCCGAGACTGAAGTACCATTCAGGAAAACACACACACATTTCCGACACCTGTTTCTCGTCCTGCTCCTTCCCTCCCAACTCCATAAGTCCTTGAATCGTTCGTTTCCTAAGTGCTAACTAATTCCCATCTTACGTCTACTCCGTGCCTCTACTCGCTGCTCCCAACTTGACGCCTTGAACACACCAGATCCGTCTGACCAAACCGATATTTATCCACCCATTCATTAACCCCGGACAACTCGTGGTGTTCATTTTTCACAACGTGAACACCACAAACAGTTTAAAAATCACCTCAATCTTCTCTTTAGCAGAAAATTTTCTCCCCACGCGATAAAACCATTTTCCATACACTCTTCGGTTTTTCATGAGGAAAAGAATGGCGCAGGATAAAGACATTTTCGATTATTTAAACTGTATGAAAGGAACGAAACGTTCGGGAAATCCGGAAAAATGTTCTTTACTCGAAAAATTGCGATTTTTCCCGATCTTCTTGGCGTGAAACTTCCACGTCAATCGTTCTTCTGGTCTGCTCCCCCTGAAATCTTCAAACTTTGTTTATTTCAAATACATCTCCGGTTTCTCAGGGACTTTATCCGTAGGTGTCACTTTGAGCGCGATCATAGTAGATGTAACTCGTAAACTTGTTTTCAACGGAATATTTATAATGACCGTGTAAATAATAATTTTTTTTTTTAATTTCACCGCAGTCGTTGAATCTGGAGGAGTGCTTGAAAAAGCGAGTAATAGAAAAGTATGGCGGAGGTAGAAAGTGTATCAAAGCTAGCGCGTTCCTATGAGTTTATCAAGTTACTTATTACATTTTTCTACTTTACGGTCAACCGTACTTTCAGTTTTTTCTCTTAGCCATAATTTCACTAAAATTCAGTTATAAATCGATATTGTCGTTTAAAAGCGTCGCGTCGATCGGGAAAATATGGAAAGCGTTTCGCCGATATTCCGAAATGTTTAGAAATGAGAAAAATAGGCCGTTTGATCGGCGTTGGATGTTCGATCGTATACGAGCCCAATTTCGAGGATACGTAAGCGCGCGGCAGACGCGTATAGAATTGCATTGACTTGTGGGCCGTTCAGAAGCTTTATGTCGTAAAGGACTTTGATCCTTCGTTACCCGATTTCCAGTGATTGCGATTGTTGACTGAGCGCACGTATGCACGATGTATACGCGCTTCTTGCAAGTTGATTTCGTGCGGCCGAGTATTTGTTTCTCTTGTCGAGTTGAATCGACGTTTGTGTGTTAGGAGTGTGTAGGTAGAACAATCGGGACACAAAACTTTCCGGTTCTGCTGTCGCGGACACAATCGATTGAATAATCCAGCGCGTACATAAACTGTTGCGTCGGCCCTTTGCTGCGCGTTCGTATCGCTTGGGGATCAATATAGATCCGATCGAACGTGAGATACACGTGACTCGAGTCTCACAATCTGCCGACAGCGGGAGAGAGAGGGAGAAAGAGAGAGAGAGAGAGAGAGAGAGTGGCCTGTCGCTCACGCCTCCCGTTCATTTCCACCCCAAGGACAAGAAAAGGCATTTCGAAAAGTCAACAACGAATTTTTCGCGTTCTTATACGGACATGTCGCCTGATTATTATTATTTTTTTTTTCGTATCGCACGATACACGCCCTCCGCGTTATTCTCTATCGTTGGACGTCGCCGGAACGTCAGAGTTCCTGCGAGTTGAAAAACATTATGGGGAATGAAACTGGAAACATAAAAAAAAAAAAAGGAAAGGCGGCGAAAAGAAAGACACCGAGTCGTATCGGTTTTGGCACGAAGCCAATCAACATCTGAATTGGTTATTGCGACAAGCGCCTTTTCCAAGACCGAACGACACTAAAAATTCGTTTGCCCATGAGGACACCTTTCTACTCCCGCGTTTCCAACAAAGCAACAGTCTCCCAGAGCAAGTTTTACGCCTCACCCGCGATCACTGTCAGCGTTTTTTAAATCCAATCTCACCCGAAGCATACCCCCGGGCGGAATTATAGGCCCTGCAAGGACGTTTCTGTCTAGTTGAGTTTACGTCTCCGTGAGCGGCGCACCGCGATTCAAACTGCGATCGTAGCTACGCTTAGACTCGCTTCGTGTCGAGAACGCGGTAATCAGCTTCCAGCCTATTACGCCTAACGGCAGCCGGGGAATTCGCAGATCGAAGGGAGAACGAAAGGAGGAAGTATCCGTACGGAACATGCCTCGTCTTCATCATCTTCCGTAATGATGTTATCGAGCTAATTGTACCTGAAAGGTTTAACGTTAATTACGAACTTGATGCTAATCATAGCCAGTAAGATATCGATGTTAACGCCGGCTCATGGGATTCGAGACTGTTCTTGGCAATTTAGCGATCGCCCATCGATAGTTTATTCCACCATTCTTAAATATTTTTCTCTTCGACGTATAATGAGCCTTACACACGAACTTATCCGCTCGCTTCCTTGGAGCGCTCTTGATTCTCAAGTTTCGAGATGCCCAAGGGGATCGGAACCAAGCAACGTATTGGTGCCCGCCGTCAGATCAAACGTTGCACACACACACACACACACTATGAAAAAATCTTTCTCAGCCGAAAAGAAGTCGTTGAAATCGTATTAACTCCATCGGTCTGGAATATTTTTTCCCTCTAATCTCTTCCACCCATTTCACCTCGATTCTCTCACGACTGTCTCACGTGGACTTGGTGTCTCTCGTACTCTCGTCTACAGCAACGTGGGCCTTCGTTACGTTTCACTCTGTTCTCTTTACCGGTGGGCCGGAGCACCGAGCTAGGTCGTACTTTAGTCGCACACACGTGCATATACGCGAGAACGCAATACAAATGGCAACTGTTCTTGCCCTGAAGAAATATTGGTAGACGCGCTTGCAAAATCTCACAAATGCAATAAAGTAGAACTCGCAGTTTAACCAGCCAGGAGCGCTTTATGTACGAGCCCATTTGAAACTTTAAGCAGCGACTCTTTCTACACTCTGCCAGTCGAAGACTCACCGACGGGGAGGGGAGAGAAGAGGAAAAAAAAATAAAAACAGAGAATTCGATGAATCAACTTGAAAAGGTTGGGGTTAACCTCGCTGTGAATTTTGACGCGGCGCATGGGTTTTGAAAATTAGGTTTCGATCGTTAAGCACGTTGCATTGTTATAGCCATCGTTAACGTGGCTTGTAATACAATTGTTAACAAGCCTTATTCATGATGTATGAATTTAGTTCGGCTATTCGTACAGCGTCATTTTTATTCAGTCTCTTTTCCATCATTGCTCTACGAGCTTAGTCATTAATCTTTTATCCCGCTGTTATTGGGCAAGAGTATTTTTTTTTTCCTCGAATCGATGTGCCGTTTCCGTGCAAACGCTCTAAGAATAATTACTTTCGTCATCGAACAAGTCCGCTCGATTGCGGTTCAAGATTCAAACCCGATCGGCCGGCGTTCCTTTTTGGACGGGGGGTTTTTTCGGTATAGGCATTGTTCACCTCGAAACTCCTAATAACACAGTCCCTGCCTCCTGTCTTGACCAACAAACACGCGGTTACAATATTGTTTCCGTACGGATTGAGATCGTGGTGGCTGATTCGTGTTACGGTCAGCCTTGGACCTTGACTATCCTTCGGGTCCATAGAGCACCAGAGGTGGCCACAGGCCGGTCAGGGCAAAAAGGTATTACGTCTGGATTGGAGTTTGCAGCGGTATAGCGCGGCAGCAACAACACGTGTTTCAAAAATACGGTGAAAGGCCGCGATATGACCCGCTACGGCATTCGCGGCCGGGGTGTGTCTGTACGGTTCACACCGTTCAGTTTCGACACTATTATCTCAACGAGTCGCGCCTCAGACTGCATCATATATTCCGTTCCGTCAAGTGCCATTGGCTTCGAAAATTCCGCTCTTTTTTACTCTCGTTTTACTCTGCAACGTTCACCGGCCCATGCGAGTCATGGAGTAGACCAAAAAAGGGGCCAATTGCGCCGGACGGGACTCCAGGAGAGTGGACCGGAATTCGCTCCTTCCCAACACTCGAACCACCTCTCGTTGTCATACTTTGGGCCAATTTCTTCACCGCTTTTTTTGTAACATACGAGCCTCAGGAATTCTCGGCTTATTTACTTTTTTTGTTTTATTTTTACATCACACGCGTCGATAAGTTCCAGTTGTGAATGGTCGAAAAGAGGGTCGTTTGCAACGGAAGAGTCAATATTTCCTCGTTTCACAAACACGATCTCACCTCATACCGATTTTTTCCATTATTTATCTCGGGGTTATCAAGGCTTTTTGTGGATCGGGGCAACGTTGTATCTGGCCCGAAACCTCGGTTCGGAATTTTAACTCGCCCAATTGTGCACGATCTGCAACTACGTTATTTGCATTATTTATATTCGGGCGTTAATTGGACGTAGCGAGAAAATTCTGCCTCGTACTTCACGAAATTTCTCAACTCTCCTTTCTTTTCCTACTTTTTCTCTCGCTGCGAACTCGGGAACGACGTTTCGCAAAAAGTCGACGAAAGGAAAGAGAATACTTTGGCTTCCCTAACGAGCGGTAACACGATTAGCGAGGTTTCAACCATTCACGCGCGCCAAAGGCAATTGAATAATTCACTCGACATGGATTTTTATATGAATGTGCTAGCCCTTTCGTGGGCCAACTGGTAGTTCGTAATTTCGCGCACTTTAACTACTCTTTCAGCTGTACCGATAAGAAAGAATTTAGCTCGCAGCTTGGGCATTGGGTTCGGCCCTCGTCTGTCGTTGTTCAATTTACTCGCACGCGGTTCGGTTCGCTTTCCTCGCGCCCCGAGCCTTTTCCGTCGTCATATCAGAAGCTTGCTAACCACGCCATTTCATACCTCGATTTATTTATACGTCGCTGCGAAAACTGTTCCCTCGCTCGACCAACGATCGTTTCTTATATCGAAGCAATCGCCTATTTTCATTGTTTGAAAATGTTTATATGTCAAGCAAATATAAAAAAGAATCATAATCATCGTTCGGTGATTGGATACTTTTGATAAGAATTTATGATTCAAATTTGAATGTTTCATTTTTTATGATCTGCCTTATGAATAGCAGACGAGATACAAAACTTTTGAGAGGTTCTTCACCGCGGAAAGGAATATTTAGGTTGTCGTGCAATATTTTTGAAAAAAACAGACATTTGTTTACCTTTGTCATAAAATGAAGAAAATGTTTGATGTCGTTGGACGAAATCGGAGTTATAAAGTTTTATTGTCCATCTTTCGTGATCAAATGAGGTTGGTTGTCATTTAAAAAATTAAAAAATAGCGAGAATCCTTGATCCGTCATCTTAACGATTGTTTTTTCTTATCACTCGTGAAATCTCGTCAAACGATCCCTATAACGAGATTGGGCTAGTTTTTTTTCTTTCGCCTTTTATTTTACAACGTTTCGGCAATAAAGAGCGCGAATAATAAAAATTACGTATTTAGATAATTTACGCTTAACCAGCCAGTTCCGCTTATATCATGCAATTGTATAACTTTCGCCATCGGATGTGTTACACTTTCGCCGTTCGCCAAACCCCGAGGGCATCGACACTGGCTATTCATATAAATCGCACTCTTCAACCATTTTTACTACGTACGCTCTACGATAGTGCCTCCTATTATTACAAAGATTTACGCCGCAATCCTCGCCTCTTGGTAATTAGTTACATCGTCGCCCGATCATCCTGAAACACGATCTCTGGCGATAACAGCGATACACATTTCTTCTCGTGTTTTATGAATCATCAGGATGTGAATTTATCGATCAACTCAATAGAATTGTCGTTATTAAACAGAAAATTATGTTTTTCATTGATTGACAAGCTCTGCGGTGTATTATACCCAGGCCAAGACTTACAGAAAACACGAAAGTGTGCCCAGTCGGAGTTGAAAACGTTCAAGATCTTCGGCAACTCTTAGGAGTCATCGAGAGGTCACAGAATTGAAAAAAGAACAATAACAAATGAAGTTACGAAGCAAACGAGTTGGAAACGTCAGGGAAGACATTGTATTGTTTTTAATTTGTAATTTCAATTTTTTAGTTGATAAAGTACCAAATCGAACGATAAGTTGGTTAATGAGGCTGTTGAAGTTGAAGAAGAATCGATAGTGCTGAATAAGAGTACGGGGGGGGGGGGCGAAAATTCGACGATGTAAATAGTAGTTCATAGATTTACGGTTCGTTAGTTGTACGAGAGGAGAGCGTGAAACTCGTAAACTCGATGATAGAAGTTCTAAGCGGCGCGAAATACCTTGGCATTGACCGGCTTGCTCCGAGACGAGGCAACGTGCTTACGCTTTATTGCATAATGTTTGCTCGTCTCGTTTCTCATCCCGATAAGCACTTGGCTCGGCGGGAGTCAAGAGGAATCATTCAACAGAGACGGAGAGAGAGAGAGAGAGAGAGAGAGAGTGGAAGCGAGAAAAAATGAGCGGGAGATCGCTTTGAGGAATCCTCGTGCTCGTCGCACGAATTTTTTTGTAACGCCTCCACCGAGTGGCTCTCTTCTTTCGTCGCGTGTTCAAAAAAGAGGAAGAAAATGAAGGAGAGAAAAAAGACACTACGAAAAACATCATTGTAATTATCTCCTAGCCATTACGGAAAAAAACATAATAATTCTTGCTGTTCCTAGCCTCAAGGCCACTATCCAAATTATCGCGTAGTTGCACATCTCGAGATTATGATGATACGCCATTTCTCGACTCTCGCAGCAAAATTCATCGAATCCGTCGTCTCCGATTAAAATCAGGAGCTAATAAAGTTAAGACGTGATTTCGCGACGAAATTTTTCTTGGAAAATAGTCGCGACGCCTTCCGTAGCCCGTCGGCCCCTCTACCCCGCGTTATCAACCGGTATTTACGATTCACTAATACAAGAAAAAAATACCCTGGATAATTGCTTTTATTCCATACGTCCTTCGTTAGATTTCTTTTATCGTCTTACTGTCGCACGAACTATCCTCAAGGCGTATAATCTCCGAGATAAGTAATCCTCGGCGGAGCATCATCAGTATAATAATTCTCTGCTTGGCGCTAATCTCGTCAGCTGGTTTAAACGTAGTATTTTCTTTCGGTGTCGTCAACCCTGCTGCGCGTGATTTTATAAAACACCAGGCAACTCGAAGCCACATTTGTGTATCCACGTATTATATCGCAATGCAACATTATATATACACACGATAATGTGCCAATTTTTTCAGCAAATTTCACGACCAAGTCAGCAAGATTCTTGATATTGCAGAAATAAATATTGTGGATGAATTTCATAAGATAAATGAAAGGAAAGTCATTTTTTATGCTCGTGAATAAACTATGAGATATTAATAAACATAATAATGTGCAATAGAAACTTGAAAATTCAAACTCGTTCCGAGTGAAACGAACGAATTGAAAAAGGTTTCGATGCATGATTCGCAAACGTTTTCCCGACAATGAGAATCACGTAAATCTCAAAATTATTCGACTTTCGAAGAATCCGGACGATCTTTTATTTTTTTCTCGAAGTGACAAGGGATGAAGGAGGATTTAATGATCTCTCGTCGATGCTCCGATCATACGTACGAAATCATGATCATTCTCGCGAAATAACTTCCGTTCGACGATGAATCGAGGACGGGAGCCCGCCGTGCCGCCTGCTTCGGAATCGATTGAATATTTATGTCAGATTCTTTCACACACGTATACGCGTAACTGTTTTTATGACGGTTCACCGAACATGCATAAGAATTTCCAGTTCCAATCGATCGCACAATCAATAGTTTTTCGAAAATCGGGTTTTATCATTTTATTTTCTCGAACTTGTGAATTAATTTGCATCAATTTCCTGTTTGCATAATTTTGTTCATACATTTTCCCAAGACACCACGGAAGAGTTGTTTTTCCGGTAATGTCTACGGAGTTAATTACATTTTATGGCGTACGATGCTTCTTCGTGGTTTTCACCATCACAATATGCTCGGGAAAGGGACACATTGAACTAGACAATTTGATCGTTTCGAGGCGAAACGGTCCATATGTATACTTTTTAGGCGAATGCGTGATGCATCAAGCGAGCGCATCCTGAAGACATTTTCCGTTTGAATACGTGTGTATTCTCGATTGGCTCCCTGGCGTCATTTCAGAGTCATTTTAATCCGCATTCTTCGGGTCAAGTGTTCCCCCGAAGAGTCGTATTTTCTCACGGGACCTCTTTCTCGTATATTTCATCAGTTAAGACCGTATATTTTAACTCTACCGAGTTGCAGTTTCATGCTGTGCCAAAACGATTTGCAGACGACACACGTTCTTCGTTGCAACAAGTTTTTTTTCGTCCCTCTCGTTTATACGCTCCTTGAAGTTTTTCGTTTCAAACGCTCCGTTTTTTTTTACGCCAATTTTTTTTTGCATGGCCTAGTTTTTTTCCACGTGTACGTAGATTCAAAAAACTGTTGATCAATGAACATGAAATGGACGTTTTATCATTATTGAAAATATTTAGGTCAATTTTTTTTTTTTTCAAATCCGGTTCGATTCATATCTATGGAAATATTACATCCCCGCACAATAACGTTTTCAAACTCGAGAATCAGTCGCTTATATACGACTTTCACCACGCCCTGAACATTCATTATATATCGTTCTCGGTGTCTCAAGCACGTTGCTCGAGTTTCTTCGATTCTTGCAGGCAAAAAATAGGAAAAAATAGAAATTATGTAAGTCGTTCTCTATCATAAGTTGGGAAGGAACGCTAACGGTTTTCCCTTTCTACAAAAATTCTTATGCATCTTGCATATTATTACGTACGTGTTCCACCCACGCCTTGAGCAGTGACCAAGACAAATTTCGGAATCTGGCAAATTCATTATCACACAGAGAAAAATCACAAATTCTCTGGGAAAAAAAAATTTGGTTATCGAACAAATCGTTGTCGATTTTCAATCCAGAGACCAATTTTTTGTTTTCGATTCCCATATGATATTTATAATATTCCTGGAGATTATTCTTCGTGATAAATGGACAATCGAAACTTGTAAAAGTATCGGGAAAAAACTGTCAACCCAAATCATTTGGTTCATGCAAGCAGTTGTGAAAATAGTTGTAACGATGCCGAAGTAAATGGCTGGCCGAGGCCATATTATTTAAACACACGTATGTGCATAGGTTTCTAAGAAAGCGAAGCAAAGAAGCATGACGATAAAACGTTGCGTATAAACGTTCTCGACAATTTGCACTCAATCAATGGGAATCAACAGAGTTGTTGATACGAGAGGATGGAATTGAGGCTCGGAGGATGATGTTCGAGTATGCGAGCTCGAACAACGTATTTGAGCAGCGGAAAAATGCCTCGTTTAGCACGTGACGATTAAGAATTGTTCTCTTGACAAAAACCTCCTTCGATGAATAGCATCCAAAGATAATGAGTTGACCACGAAAACGCGAAAGAGAAATGAGGCCAAAGATTTGAGTTTTATCGTGAAACCGCATTTTCACCGAATGAGAAGGCACGCCGTCACTCTTCGTCCTTGGAATATTGAGATCTCTAATATTCAAAGTCATCAACGAAGACATTTAATTAGGAAAGTGGAAAATTTTCATAAGAAAATAAAGATTCTGTACAAAATAGATACATTTTTCCGCGCAGATGCATCTATTTAGCTCTTTTTTGTTCCATCCTGCCATCTCATTTGATTCAATAGTGAAAGTAATGTTAAAGAGATCGTGTAGCGAGCTAGCAATTCATAGTGACAGAAATGAGGCTGGTGGACTCGATCGAAGGAGGTTATAATTAGTCAAATCTCTCGGATATATAGTGAAGGATCTCACGATGCAACAGCGGATATCTGTCGATAAAAAAAAAAGTAATATCGGAGATGTAGCGTTCGTTGAAAATCATGTGTTTCCCCTTCCGAGTCTGAGCGGAAATTCAAAACTTTCGCGGAACTGTGATTCGCGAGAGGATATGTCTATACTCGTGTACAGATCGCGGAGAGTGGTGATAGACGGGAGACCGGAAGTTGGTAGCTTTTTTCCATTATTAACACGAGGGGGCTTCAAATTTATTCGAGTTCTTTTTAATTTTCAAATTCCTCGCTTCAATCTCTCGTTCGACACAACAGAACAATTGAAATAACTAAGCAAAAACGTTTGTTTTCTCCTCGTTCCCATATTCCCAACGCAAGTCCCAGACTCACGTTGAATCCCCTCGTTTAATCGATAAACTCAACGACTAGGCGTTGATGGATATTAAAAAATCAGCGACGTTGACCTCAACCTGTTCTATTAAACACGAAATTAATCGTTAGACTTCCGTTCTCCTACTGAGCCGAGAGACGAGCAAAAAAATGAAAATCAATTCGAAAACTTTCAGCTTTGCTGGTGAAAAGGAAATCAGGGTGATGCCGTTAATTCTTCGTTATGTGCAACTCTCGATAATTTCAAACACGAATCGCTGCCGTTGTGAAAACGAGGGGATTTCATAGATGAACCAATTGATCCAGTATTCACGCCCAACTACCGGCCGCGGTACACGCTGGGGATTTTACGCCTGGGGGAACTACGGTTTCTCGCACGACGAGAATGTTACAAAAAAATATTTCTATATTATTCACAATATTAGTTGGTTTTAAATGATGATCCCGAACGAGGAAAAAAAATGTCATTTTCTATACGGCAACTTTTCATTTTATTTCGGAAAAATGTCACTTTTAACGACTTTTTGAAAACCCAGAAACGCGACGTTTACTTATTCTCCGCTCTAGTTTTCAGGTTCTTTCGATATTCTGTGGAATTTTTGGGTCATGGTTTAATTATTCGGTGGTCGTTTGATTTCGAGTTTTATCAGTTACGAGATTCACGGCTCTGATAAGAACTCTCTTCCTCCTTCCGTACCTATACGTTCTGTGAGTTGTTGCGATCAATCGACTCTGGACATACCGGTAGATGCATGAATCGACGAGTGCATGTATTCACACATGTACGCTTATTTATACGTTTGTGAGTGCATGTATTCGCAAGGAGACATTTACGCGACTTTCACTGGTACATAATACCGTTAGGCGTGTAAGATGACTGTACATTATCGGAACTGACGGAAAGGGAACTTGACGCGACAAAAAACAAAAGAAAAAATCAAGCAATAAAAGCAGTCACAGGTGCAATGATTTTTTTCTGAATTTGCATGATGAGAGACCCCGCGTTCATACGAGAGAATTAGGAAGAAAGAAAATATACGTGGTAAACAGTAAAAATATTGCGGCGATGAGAAAGAAAAATTGAATTGACTTCCTGAAAAAAGAAACAAGTCCATTTGTTTTTATCGTCATTAAATACTGCGTGAAAGAAAAAACGAAATGTCACTCACGATTGAAAGAAAAATATTTATCGTTGTGTCTGGAGGGAGAAAAAATCTTTTTCTTTCTCTCTCTCCTGCTGAAATGTCGTGTTGAGGCGGTCTTTCGGTATTGTTTTTATTATGTATTTTCTTTCGGGCAGCGCACTTAAATCCTTTGGATTATGTTTTTCCGGTGGTTTGACGTTGTTCGTAATTTTTTCCCTCACTCGTGTTACAATTGTAAAAAACGATTTATCGTAGATGAAAAACGTGGAGGCCAAAATTCTAAACGCTGAATGATCGGTGGCAAGCCCGAGCAATATCGTTATCGTTGCTACTCAACTTGCCGTTGAATTTTCCTCCCAGATTGGTCATTGTGCAACTGGTTGTTATATCCGATTTTGCATCTCGGGGACTGCACCAAGGCGGATGCGGGCGAGAGGCGAAACCCTCACCTTGCCCCTCGGCCTTTCGCCGATCTCCGGTTTCCCGATACGCGAATGCACTCCAAACCAATTGACTTTTTTTTGCCTTTTTTTTTTCAATTATCGATAATCTGTCGATTACGACGTTTTAATGACACAGGGCCACCGATTAACCAGCGAGTCAAAATACAGTCGTTTATGATTGCGCGTCTATACAATTTCGAATCGGAGTTATGCCGCGTTCGTGTCCGAGGACTCGGAGAGACCGGGTATCGTGATATACCAAGTTCTCGCCTTAAACTGCGGCGTTATCCCTCGTGTCTGGCTGCTTCTCGTCGAATCCGTTCCTCCACTTGCCCCCACTTGACCAGCACCACGAGCACCACGACCACCTCCGCATTTGCGGCGCGACGACGCTTCGAAATCCCTTTCTTTAGCGACTATCGCCTTTTCTTTTCCATTTATCAACCCAACACCAATCACTATTTTCACATGAAAATACAACGACGATGAACCCGTGAGCGTCAGCACCTTCTGCATCCGGTTTAATCTCTCTTACTATTTTCCTGCGGGTGCTGCGCTACGATGGGCGATTAAAGACAAATTTATTGCCTGGATCGATTCGAATTCTTTTATGTCTCTCGGTTCGCATCATGCTGTGGGTTTTACACATCTATATCGCTCGAAGCACTGCGGGAGCATCGTTGCACGCACATTAACCATGCACCGCAGTTAAATTCATTTGGAAAGTCTTGACAAATTGTTTTTTCATTTTTTTCGAACTTTGAACGAGACTCGGTGAGTGGCTCGTGTCTCGTTCCATTTTCCCTCGTAGAAGACAAGAGTCACGCAAAAAAGGAATTGCTGCGGCTGGGGAAAACTCCGAATGAATGAGTAGACGAATTCCATGCATCTCCGCGTTCGCGTCGAGAAATTCATGGAAACATCGATTAATAAACAACTTTTTTGTTATAAAATACAATCGCGTGTGTGAATAAATCCGGATTCATTGCAATTCGCGGTCGTAGTTGCAGAACATAAAACTTGTTTTTCCGTGCATTCTTATCAGCGCAGAATGTGTATAATGGAATGCGCGACTGATGACGCTAATCACGCCGCGCGGCAACCGTGCCGGGGATCGACGATTATTATAATTAAGTTATACCAGAAACGCGCTTTTTTATTTACCGGCCCGTAATAGGCCCGAATCAGTTCGCCTCATCAGCCAGCGTTGCCTGGATATCCCTGCTGCCTATAATCAGTTGTGAAAATCTTCGATGATTCACGGTATGCGAATAGAGTCTACGACGCGATCACTGTTGTTCGAGTTGCCTGTCTGCTCTCTGTTCTTCATAGGAACGAACCAAAGCTCATCTACTCGGAATGAACCGAATAATATTCAGCCCTGTCCTTCTATGCACATCTCATCTTGCCAAGTTTGGTTCGGACCCCTCGTAGGCGGGCATTTGTTTGTCGGAGAAGAGGAGCAAGGATATACCGCGAATTTGACTAACGCTCTTGAGCCGCCTTCACACTGGAGCGGCTCATCGAGAGTTACAAGAATTGAAAAAAAAAAAAAACGTCTCGACGCTTGAATGTTGTCCGAGTAGAAACTTTGATTCCTAACTCGAAAAAGGTGATCGCGGTCTATTTCCTTTGCTATTTAATTTCTTTTGCTATTTAAACATCGCGGAGCCTTCCGAGCAGCCGTCTACTGGACGGAAATGTTTTATCGTGCATGGGCTGCAGGCCTTTTCGGAATATGACGAGAGAAGGTGCAGCTCAGGGTTGGCGACAAAAAAAAGTAATAATCCGAGGTCCTCAGGATTGTACATTGCTAGTAATTGAGCAGGAGTGGCAATGAACAATAAACAATTTATGAGTTTATTAATAGCAGAGTCTCGCGATGATGATTTTATCTCAGATCTTTGAGTTCAGCCCTCTGCGACAGGGCCCACCTTTTCCGGTACCCTGACGTTGCTAACACTGATCTATTATTCACGCATTATTAATTCGTTTATTCGTAACGCACCGGGTCGTGCAACGAGCCAATTAAAGCAAAAAAAAAACGGTACGCGTCGTTTACAAATATTAATTCGATAATGTGATGAGATACAGCGCGTCATTGCGCCGCAAGCGAAACTCGCGCGTTCGGAATCACCGTTTTTTTTGACGTACCATCCTCGTCATTCTCACGTCTCTTGGTATTTTATATTCCTCCGTTCATTCATCCTTTTTTCTCGCGACGATAATTGACTCATCCGACAAGGTCGTTGTGGCCACGAGACGCTCTCCGCTGATCGTAATAAATATCGAATTGGGGATCCCGAGAAACCCGTCATTGTTAGACGCCTCGAGCCTCTTGACCATCGTCGTCAAAGGTGTCATCCGGCTAATCGTGAACTACGGAATTTAGAGACTACCGGTTGGGATACAACGTTTATTTCTGGCTCGAACGAATCATTGGAAAATTGGAGGATGCGGAACTAGAATGACTCTGACTCTCCAAATGTGTTCTTTCGCAAGTGTCGATCTGACTCTTATTTCGCGAACCCTCTACGAACATCTCTAAACTTGGATCGACACTTTATTCCCTGGCTCTCGAGCCGAGTACGTACGTCATTTCCTCCATTTAAGTCTCAAAAAAAAAAAAACAAGAATATCGTCACATCGTGTCTTATTGTTTTTATATCGTTATAAATTCCACAGAAGGTTTGTACGCGCGTACTACGTTTTTTTAAAATCTGAAAAAAAGGTAAAAGTTTAGTTGTTCCTCGGGCGTTTTTGCGTGTGAAAATGGAACCACTTTTGCCTCTTTGTCCTCCGTCAGTGCTTCGTTCGTTACGAGAGAGATGGAGAGTCGGTGGGAGGTCGACGACAAGAACGAGACTGGTTGAGTTTGCGTCTGGGCGGAGACTTTTTTCTCCACTAAATAATTAGCTGCATCACGAGAGCCAAACTAGCAACTCGCATTGTGGCGTTCTCGCCTCTATAGTAGCCTTCGTAAGTCCTGGGAACTGGAGCGAGAGGTCGCACGAGAACGCCAGGCGCGTTAAGCGCCTTCGTAATTTCAAGATCATGGTAAAGGGCTAATCGCGCTAAGCAATCTTTTTTCCTTTCCGTGCGATACTAAAACAAACGGCACCGCGCCATCTGCTCCTCTCCTACTGTCATGCGGAAACAGTTTCGTTATAAAGCGTATCCGGAACTTCCCAACATTATAAATCTTAATACGGTGTAAATAGCTATTGTTTGCCAAGTTCTTTCCTTTTATTTATTATCTTCTTTTTTCATACTTTTCATTCTCTACTCGAGCGCCTGGTGAAATTGGAGATTCGATGTGCGAGCAGATGTGACTCTTTCCGAGACAACTCTCTTTTATTTCATTTGGTTGTTGTAATGACTCTCCTCCACCTCAGTCAAACACTCACTTGTGTATTCTTGACGCGTGCGACGAAAGAAACCCGAGCGTGCGATGCATCCGATGCAGAAAAGATCGAGAAACACGGCTAATTTAATTCCTTGATTTATCGACATTTCGCGACTGACAGCACGAAGTAACGCGTGTGTTATAAAAATAGAGAGAAATGGATTCGAATCAAGGGTTGAGCGATATTTTGTGCGGAAATATTTTTACATCTATACTTGAATATCAAGGTTCTTTGTAAATCTGTGGCATTTCAACTGAAATAGCTAACCGTGAATCTAATAATAGCGTGTTGGCTGGTTTTAATGGGAGGGAAAAGTTTTTAATATTTTTCAGTAATTTAGTTTGACAATACGAGAATCTCTCTTTCCATATCGCTAAAAGAGATTATAACGAGGTTCTGGCGTTGCAGTTTTGTTTTACTCTCAGCGAGCGTCAACTTTCCACCGAAGTAAGTGTTGAGCACTTTTGAGTCGCATGCGGGAGGCGCATTGTCATGTGAAATTAGAAATTGTCCCTCGCCTTCGCTTCCATTAAGGATTCTTAACACAGAAAGAGCGACGCAGCGAGAGAGGCCAACAGAAGTACTCGACTCGATTTTTCATGCGGTACAATGACCTTGTAAGGGACACGGTACGTTAGGAAGAGGAACGAGAGTCATCGTATATTGTTTTATCGCGGCACACGGTGTTAGCGAAAGTGTCGCGAAGCGCTCAGCAACCAAGTCGAAGAGAGGGCACCCCGCAGAGCGCGTGTCTCACGTGACTCGCTTCTTAAGTTTGCTTTTTATCCGTTATCGTGCTAGTTTTCATTTCGCTCTCCTTTTCTTTTAATCTTTCCATTTTTATTTTCTTTACGACTAAAAAGACTTTTTCATCGCGACACTTTCCCAATTCGCTACCGATCTCAGTCCCAATACTGCTCCGACCTTTCTAGAAATAATTCACAGTGGGGTATTCAAAGTGAACTTTGAAGTTGGCCGGAAGTCCGGACGGCGTCACGGCCAGGGCAGTGGAACCTCTGTTTTCCTGAAGAAACTTGACGGTCGTAATAATTGAATTAAATATAATTACATATTAAATGGAAAGCCATTGATAGATGGAGTAGCGAGATTCTTGCTGAAAGTGAGAAAGCAGTTGTCGATGGTTTGTTATTCATTCTGGTCGTAACCAACGTTGGAAATTCTGCTCCCGTTATTATTATCAAGAAGCGTGACGAAATACACGAGCGCAAGTTAATTCTCGGTGGAATTTCGTCGTTCCGAGTTCCTGCTCGCTTCGGTTTTACTGGATAGGATAGACTCTGGCTTTCTTGTCCGAAAGACTCGGTCGATGCCATGCTTCCCCGAGCGAAAATAAAATCTTTTTTCTGCAGTCACAATTCGCTCGCTCGCTCGTTCCCTCGCTCGCCTGCTCTTTCTTTCTCCGTATTCCTACTTTTACGCCAACAACGTAATAACAATAATAATAAACAAAAACACTTACGATTATCATTTAATTTCGCTTCAAGCGCGATGTAACGCCCAACGTAACTGAACTCAAACATGTAATGACTCTACTTTCTTCGCGGATTTATCCTTTTGTTTCCAATTTACCTACTAATCGTATTCTTTACTCGCTACATTTTTAATCGATCTTGTCGCGAGAAATAGCTACAAACTGCATCAACGTAAGATCCCGGAGTTTTTCCAAGCCAATTTCTCATTCCGACAAGGAACGAACTTTATGCAATCGAAAAAGAATCAGCAACACTCGCGAATCGTAAAAAAATCGAATAAATGATTCATTCATTAATTCTCAAGGGATAAAAAATCCTTTGTGTTAAATCTTTGCACAAATTCTCGATGGAATTTGCAAAAAATAATGAAAGAGAAGCAGTCATGGGAGAACGAAGGCTCTGTAGATACAAAAAAACGAAAGTGCTGTTTCTTGTACTCAAAAGGATCCTCATCTGGACTAAATTACGATCTTCATTGGGAATCCCCGCTATAAAATCTTTCACAAAGCCTAATCGATGAGGTTCTATTCTGAATTGGTAGGCAGTAGGTGACCTTGACACTCGATCTCAACGCTCGTAGCAGTCTCGCGATCCCGGATCTTTCTTTCCGTCCGCGGCTGTTAAATCGTCGTTTTTCTCTCGCACTTGCTGACTCTTTCGAAATTTGTCCTATTCCCATGCGTCATCGTTCTCCTGCTCGGCTCCAATTAAATCCGCGGGTTTTAAGGCTCACCACGGACTATTTTTAAATGTTCCTTGTAGCGAAAGGTACTCGGTCGCTTTGCTGCCGCGACAATTAGCGCGGCAATCAAACATTCCTCTGGAATCGTTGCCAATACCGTCACACGTAAACATTTTTATGGTTCATCCTACCAAAGACTCACCTTTTCGGATAAAAAAATATTCGACGCTGTTTGCCAATGGTGAACTGTCCGGTGGCGTTCCACCGATGCACGCGTCCACGGGCATTTCGGCCTGCAGAGTATACCAGTGGGCTGGTTCCTTTCTTTTAATATTTCTGTCTGCCTGTTGCTCATGTGAGCTCGCCTCCTAGGCCTTGCTTCGATAGCCTGCGCTCTCTATATGCATTTGCGCTTATATACGATGTGGATGTGTGAACATGAGAATGGCGCAACTTGCACGGATATTGGTACGGCTTAATATGGTTAACGCCTTTATTACAACGACATAGAAATCGGTTTTATCGCGGAATCGCGTACCCCTTCACCGCACTTGTTTATATATCTTGTCTGTTCGGTTGGTTAATCAGACGTGGGCGACGTCTAACTTCGGGTACACCTCACATGGGAGAATCGGAGCGACGATCCTGAGGGAAAGTTCAATTTGGCACAAGACTTTTGTACATAGGATATTGGCGAAACGCCAAACCTGCTGGACTGAATTCGTAGTTCTTGTAGTATAGAAACTCTCGACAAAACGCTCGTCGGATTTGGCGATTTTCGTCCCGGCACCTGCGGAGGTATTGGCTCCCCCACTGAGCTATTCTTCCCAGCTGGTTCGACTATGAAAGTTTCACGTAACTCGAAGCCTATGATGCTACGAGAGATAGTACGATGAAAGGGATATTGATGTATCGATTTTCTCCCATCGGGAGCAGATCTTGTTGATAGCTTCCTCGAACCGTTGTGAAATATACACCGGAAGATCATTTAATGGATTTTGTCGAATGTAAAGAGGCTGTACGAGGCTGCTCCATTAATCGCTATTCGAAATCGCAAATTAATTGTCAAAAAAAAAAAAAAAATTGGTGTTTTCTTTTTTGGCATTTTTCTATTCCGGTCTTTCATGCCACTAATTGACACTATCTACTGAGTCTTGATGGAACAAATATATCATTCGGATGAATGAACAGGCTTATGTATAATTTAGTAACCAAAACATGCACGTGTCAATCTTTGGATACGATGAAAATTGAATTACTCATAAAGTTTCTCTCTCGATCAGGGGAACTCGCGTTATTCGGCGGAGTATCGTATAATCATAAATAAAAAGTGTCACTGAATCAATTCTGTCAATGGAGCAAACGTTTTCCTCAACCATCGATCATGAGTATTGAGGTTTTTCTTATTTTATGCATATTCATTACAATAATTGCACGTGAATATTTGCCTGTGCATATATATATGTATATAATTGTACTTACTCAATAATCTTCCTGTCTCTTAATCTGCTCGATTTCCACTTTCGTACACGCCTCATTTATAATATGAGGCTGGTTTTCACCGATTTACGTTGACCAGCCATACGTGACGAAACTTGGAGAACGTTTGATTTCTTTTTCTCACTCTCCCTCGTACTCACGCTCATTTATTTATTCATTTTATCATAGTAATCGCGTCAAGTCCTCGCAAAAGTCTGGCAAGCCTTGTGCTCGCGGCGTTAATTCGTGATGGACTTGCAACGTTATTTCGCTTTGATTTGCCTCGAATGTGTTTGCCTGCGGGAAGCCCAGATCCTCGATACAACGAAGAAACGGAAAAATAGAAAAATTAAAAAAGAAATAATGGCTGCTCCGTTCGCTTTAAAGAGAAGCTATTAAGATATTAGCCGACCACGCGGTTAATCGACTAATTGACTTATCGATTATACACCAAGTGATCAGGTTGTCAGACCTTTCGACCGTTCCAAGCCTCCGACATTTTCTCAACATGAGATCCGAAATTAGGTTTCTCTACACTCGAACTGTTTATCACGTTCTTATGTACCAATGTGTATTTATGTCTAACCTCGATCTTTCATTTTTCTATTTCATTCTTATTTCGTTTTGTACAAAGTTTTTCTCCCGGATACGTACACCGAGCTCTGTGTGTAGATCGACTGGGAAACTTCGAAGCTTGACAGATGAAATTTGTCGGTTTTTTCTTTTCTACCAATTATTACATGTCACCAGCGTTTAATCGATGTAATCACGATTTTTTGCTGTAATTGTCTCAAACTTATTTCTAAATGTGGCCGTAACGATCTTCCGTTATCACAAGGAACATCAGACATTTTTTTATTGATTGGTACAAGCATCTGGTGGAATGATAATGAAACGTTTGGACAATAGTTTAGCAACCGTTAGTCAAATATTTACATACAAAGCGATTTGGGACGATAAATCGAATGCTCAGACATTCCGTGATTCATTCTGAGTTGGAATATAAATCAGAGGAACGGGTCACGTTCGCGCCCTACTTTTCAAATTGTTTCATCCGTACACGCTTTTCCATCAACGCACACACACACACACACACGGAGTTTGAATATTTGAATCTTAATTCAATCCTACCGGATTCTTAAACTTCATCGAAATCTGAATTGATAGATTTTTTGTACTTTCTTGTACGGATACCTGATGCGATTAATTTTTAAGAGGATATCGAATCCAATGACGCTCGGGCTTGAGATCGATACGCTTGTGAAACCCGTTGTCCCTTCCTTTCTTGTAGCGCTTCAACCGATAAATACTGTTCTCTTGAGAATCACTGGATTCTCATTTACATCTCTCTATCGAGTTTTCAAATGCAACTCGTCCACTGAAAAAAATCTAAAAATACGTGTGTCCTTTGCTCTTTTATTAAAAAAAATCATTTTTCAATTTTAAAAATAAAAAATCGTCAAGATTCGGAAACGTAATAACGCCACGAGCTGCAGAAAATTCATTTGAGAAAATATGACATCCAGAAGTTTTACTTTTTAGTCAATTACGATGGAAAAACTATTTTATTCCGAATCAGTAGAAAAAGAAAATTACAAGCGTTAGTCTCTGCCGGATTACTGCGTGCTGAATGATGCATAGGGAAAATGCAACTGGTGAAAGATCGAATCCACTGCGAAGGTTCGTAAGGATATTCCTTGCGGTTTTGATATTCCAGTAAAAATATCAACACCGCACTGTTATCGCATTTCCTCGAGATCACGAAACACATTTTTAAAACTAGGTCAACTGGCATATTATAACTAACAATAAAAGAATGATTTCTTTGAGAGTTCGTTTCCACAAAAGTATCATCAGTCATTTGGCGGGATGCTCGAAGTTTCAGAAAATCAATGACGCGTCAGTGTGTATTCCAAGTTATTACTGCCCACATAACAATTGAGGGGGACGATCGTCTTGACACTGTAATAAAATATTTCGATCCACAGTTACTACGTTTCCAACATGTGATCTGTCTCCTGGGAAACGATTACACCAGAGATTAAACCATAAAAATATTTATGAGACCGCCATATATTTATTCTCGTGGCGTGCATATTTTGCTTGCCGTGCAATATTGATGCGACTCGGCTGACACACACCTTCGCTAACTATGCTTATTCGATTTAATAATATTGTCATTACGTTCAGACGTGAGATAAATAATTATTGTTGGTGCTCTGCGAACGAGGCCATCATCTTCGACGTCTCAACGGTTTTCTCATATTCATTACTTATGCCCACTTGGTTTCTGTACACATGTCTCCGTACGTTCAGGAATAATATAAGCTCGACGCTCACAACACGTGCATTTTCCGCACACAGCGTTGGATTGAGTTTTGCGCATGAATCATTTTCATTGACATCGTTTTTCCTACTCAATATCAATGCTTAGAATCGATACTCTTAACCAACACCGTTTTCGGCTCGACCTGTGCATCGAATCGTTGAATCATTCCGCCCTGACCTTGCAATGTTATGCATTAATCGAATCTCAAACTCGAGAATACAAACTGCAGAAAGACGAATGCAAAAATGCAAATGTTTTTTTTTTATCGACTGACGGTGTTTTTCTCAATTTAACAATATTTGTAAATCATCCGCCCACGTTACTACGTCGCTTAGCTTCCGCTTTTATTGTTGTTTATTATATACACGATTTATCACTGCAACATCATCGTTCCGAGAGAAGCGTCAATTGCTCAATCTCGAGACTCGTTGTTTTCTATGCCATGTAACTCAACGCCGATGAAAAAACCTCTATTGCGAATAATCATGCGGAAATGCATGGACGTCAGAAAGTTTACGAATTTTCCACGCCAACAATCAGCAGGATCAACTTACGTGCATCCATTTTTTGCTCCCAATGAGTTTTCGACGTTATCACGAATACGCTGAGTTTTTCTTTCTCTCAAAACTTCGTAGAGCATATTTTCTAACCTAAAGTCATCATGGCGCTCGGATCCCGTAGCTGCGTTGGTCGTTCAACCGAATTTAACAGGAAGATGTCCTTCGTCGAAAAACTCAAAAAAACTGGAGATGAAACTTTTGTAGGAAACAAATTTTTTTGCGAAATCTGGAAATATAGCCGGCCTGCAGTTTTTGCCGTTTTAAAAATCCTTTTGGACACTTCGACTGGGCTCAGTGCATAACTTTTTCTAACGGCTGACTTTCTATGAAATCGGTCAAAGGTCAGAACCGAGCGATTTTCTTATACGGGGTATTATTAAACTTCATTTATTCGCCTCTCCTTTTTCTCATCTCTGCTCCGTACACGCTTTAATAACTGCATTTGACACAAACGTATCCTTACCATCCGTTGGCCTTGCCGGTTGATTCCTCGTTGTTCGCCGCGCGCCTCCATTAGCTCTCATTATTACTTCGCAGCTGCTCCCGTCTCACCTCCCTTCCAAGACTTACGCAACTTATAATTATTATGCGACATTGCCAAATGGTATCCGCCAAAACACGCTTTCAGCCTTGAGGTCAATTTCAATTCATAGCAATCAACTACCACTCGGATGCATAATGTGGCCAAAAGTACGCATTCGTTGAAGGGCATGAGTCGGTCGGAATGGCTGCAAATATTTCGGAAGGCAAACTACGCCACATCGTTCATTCGATCGGAAAGAAAATAGATCAGCTCAATTTTGCAATTTTTTGCGTAGGCTAATGCATCCTTATCGCGACGGTATCGAAAAATTTCTCTGACGAAATTCGAGGTGTCCCAGATTGCTGATTCAGCATCTCCAGAGATTAGTATTGAAACCATGAGAGCAAAACAGTAATTTGAACAATTTCCTCCAATTTGTTCCCCCATGCGAAAGTTCAGTTTTATCGTCGAGGGAATTGTAAGTGCCCACATCATGCTGTGACCTTTAGAAACCAAATTTAAAGGCTTTGGATCTAAAAAATGTCTACTGCTTTGATTTGGCCTGCAGTTAACGCAAGAGCCTCTGACCATTCGTGCTTAGGAAATTGTGCTTGAGAGAATATAGAAATATTTTGTTCGGAGAACAAAGGGAGAGGGCGAGAGAGCAGGATATAGACAGGAGAGAATAGATGTTCGATCGACTAGCTCACGAATGTAGATAAAGGCGTGGTTCGCGAGTTATCGTCACGAATGAACTGTGGCTCGCAAAGACCGAGATCGTAATGATCGGCAAAGCGAATGAGGATAAGAACAATGAACGGGTGAGTAAGACGAACAGGAGAAAGGGGGAAACAGGAAAAAGAAAAAAAAAAGATGCGAGTTGGATATAAAATTGAGAAAAGCGAAAAATAGAAAAGGGAAGAAAAGTTTGATGATGATAGAAGGAATAAAGGGCGATGTGAGAGAGAGCAAGACAGAAAGAGAGTCTGTTCCCTCTATATTTCTTCGCCTTTCGACAGACAATTGAATTACATAGATCGTGACTCTGTTGCAATTCATGTAAAGTAATTCTGTGGCAACCAACATGCAGAGTGCACCTAGATCATTCTTTCCATTATGCCACATACTATAGACAACCGATTGATCGTTCGATTCAGGTCTCCACCCTCTTCTGCAATGTCTTGTATAATCGTTGATTGATTATCGGAGAAATCTTTCAAATAAATCGCGAGAGGGGATAATAAAAACCCTATCCATTTATTTAGCATTGTTCTTAACATTTTTCTAAATTCGTCCAACGGTCGCTGAGTTGCGTCGACCCGATGATATAGACCTGTCTCGAAGCAACCTTTTAATGGTTCGTTAATTGAGTTATTACATGAGCCTAATCCGTCTAATCGATCTCTTAAGTGTACATTTTTTTTAGATCGATATATCGATTATTGAGAAAAATTCTCATGAAAAAAGTTTCGCTACATCGACGTTTTAATTTGTTGGATTTTTAGTTCGCATTCATCTTGGATCTGTAGTTGTGGATACGTCCCGGTTTAGATTTGTGCGTTTTGGATGCGCGTGATTTTGCTGCGAAGCATTTTGAATCCCGATTTATCAAACATGGATCCATTGATTATTAGAATCTTGAACGACTTCGCGGAGGTTAAAAAAATAGATAAACGATTGTTTACGTTCGACGGGAATGGAACAATGCACCGTGAATGAGTTAACTGCTCTCAATTAGTTAACTTTCTAACAACGCTCGAGTCCACCATGCATGCTGGTGCATTGTGTACAGCACCGAGAAGTTATGTAAAATTGAACATATGTGCCTCTCAGTCTTTACGTACACCAATTCAGATTGCTACTAGAATTCGAAGTGAAATGAAAAGTTCAGCTTTGAAATTTGACGATTTGGTCATCGAACGACGTAATACTCGCGCCAATTCCAAATTTTTACATTTATTGCACTGAAGAAATAACAACTGGGGAACTACCGCCTCACCGCCGAAGCATTTTCGTTCTTCGTGATAGCCAAATAAAATTTTTTCTGAGTAAAGGAAATTTTTGCGTCGTAAAAATTACATCAAACCCAAGGTTGTTCTTTATTTCGGGTCTGTAACAGACATTCTCCAGGTTCCATGTTTTTTCTTTGCTCAAATAAGTCGCGAGCGAGACTTATGGATTTGCTCATTTCTTTTTCGGCACTTTCGCGGGTACATGTACATTTTTTTTCTCGAGTGGACAGATTGACCAATAATTAGACCGATGCATTGTCCAAAAAAATGCACGTAAAAAGCTCATGTCTCGTAGTCTATGGAAACGTATTAATTAGTATAACGACGGAATTGTCAAGTTCATTTCCTTTTATGTACCGTTGTGTCATAAGATATTCATTAACTGCAGGGAATCAAAAGAAGGGTGTGGTGGCGTTATGTCCGTCGAGGTATAATGAATGCCCAAGCCCGCTGTCCGTTATTGCGGGATTCTTCTCCCACTCCGTTGGCGTATTCCTTCGCAGAAAGCACACGTCGATTGTTTGCAGCAAGAAAATAATACTCCATCATTCAGCTGTTTATCAGAGAATAAAGTTGAAGCATTGTCTGCTTTGCAAATTCAGAAAACTAGTCCTCCCTTTCGTGGTGAAAATTCGAGGCAGACATTTCCGGCCCTTTGTCAGAAGCTAGGAGAGATGCTATTTGCATGTCTCGAACGGTGAGAATTCCATGTAAATGCTCGTGTTACTACACGCTCCACATTTGTCGAACGTAAAAGCGCGTGCAAGGTCCATTGAGTCAAGGACGTGAAAATATATAAAAATAGATAGCTACCTTGATATATTCTTGTAGCATACCGATCGTGTTTTTAATCTCTTATTTTCCCGCGGTTCTGACTACTGTACGCTTGTCTGATTTAGTCCTTCATTTACTCCACGCTCAATGGGTGGAAAAAGAGTGATAATTGTTGCCAACACATTTAGAAACATTGATGAGCGACTCTCCAGTGCTCGTCGCTTACTCGCTGATTGATAAAAACATTTCTATAATTTTGCAAAGCGTGAGAAGGTCTTTGCTATGATCGACATTTCTACAATTTTATCAACTTCATCGATACCTTTGACTTAAGTCGCTCCACTTTAGCTTTTTATTGAATTCATTCTATGCTTCATACTCATGGGTGCAGCATCCGGTATCGAGTGTAAATGAAATCTACTCGAAGACAAATCGAGAAACAGAGTCTTCCCGCTCGCAGCAAATGAAAAGTGGTCTCGATCAACGAGATAATTACCACGAGATCTGCTCAAAGCTCCAGACGTATCATGGTCGTTCTCAATCGCCCACACTTTCAAACTTCATTTTTTTTAATACTTTTTGAACGCATTTTTTAATGCAATAGGACTTCCACTTTCTGTTGCTCGATAAGCAAAATGGGTTTCGGGAACAGAGGCAGACGAGGTCCGTTTCACTCTTAGATTTTACTTGGCCCATACAAAATATAATATTTTTCATATTTTTCTGTCTGGTGTGGATTTTTATTGAGAGGGAAAAGTTGTGGTAAAAAGGTACTTCTCGAGGTAGAATTAATTAAACATACAGCCAACGGTCAGACCATATTTTTCCTCTTGGCAGAGTTATGCCCTAGGCTTATAGAGACGAGATATATTCATTGTTTCTATTTCGACAATAAATACTAGTTGTTTTTTTTTATGTAACAAAAGCGGCCGAGAAAACTTGGTGAAAAATTTAGGAATGCACCGAACAACTGCCCAACACGCTATTTACGTCTGAAATTTACGGAGCATGCAAGACGAAACCAGCACGAATTATTTCAGCGCTTCGTAATAATGCATTCAATATTCCTTTTACATAATTAGAAAGTCCGCCTGATTTTTTAGCGTTACAATACCCAATTGAAATTCAATTTAATTCAGCAGAATTCTGACCAGCATATCATTTTTTTTCTGAACATTGTCGGGTCTTCTTAATCTTAAAACTTAATTTCCATGGCCGCGGAGACAGATAGTTTGGAATAGATTTTTAGCTGAAAAAAAAGATTAGTCAGATATTTCGTGGGATTGGTGGAGTGTACGGGAGTTTTTCAATGGAAAGACGAATAAACGTTAACTTTTTTTTGGCAGAAAACCTGGCACCGTCAGAATTGAAGAAACTGAGAAACAAGCAGAGAAAACAACGCAGGAAGGCTGAACTTGAGAGACAACAAGCTGCGCAAGCTCAAGAGAAAAGAGAACAGCATAACAAGTCACGGCAGCAGGCTGATCCTGACTTTGAACAACCCACTCTTGACGAACTCATACCGGAAAAACTCGAAAGGGTAAGCTGAATATTTTATATTTGAAAATCTATCGACTAATAATGAACAGTCGTTACTGAAAGATAGAAATGAAGGAATTACAAAAGATTTAATTGACATGTCGTTGTTCAGGTCGACGATCCACTGGAACAGGCCATCAAGTTTTTGCAGCCTCTGCAGAATCTTGCATCTGACAGAATCGAGACGCATTTGACAGCTTTCGAGATATACATTCGTAAACGTGAGTTGCTGAAGAATAATTGGAAAAAAATAGAATCTCTGGCGACGGATATTTGTTGGTGAATGCTTAAAAATACCTTAACACGAGATTGTTGTTTGCAGATCGAACTTTGCTGATGCTGCAGTCGATAAAGCGAGCGCATCGCCTGGACGCAAATAATCCGGATCTTCACGCGTGTCTGGTACAATTTATGCGTCACGTTGAGTCGACAAAGTTGGAGGGAGCAGTGGCGGAAGTGGTTAATCGCCAGACGACCGACATATTTTCCAATTCGGACGTGAGCCAATTGAACGCTGATTTTTTGCAGAAGAACAACAAATCGTATCCTCATCTTTTCCAAGGTGCTCGTATGATGTATTTATTGGATCCGAGTACTCAGAGTAAGGCTCTCTCGCTGGTAACCAACATTGAGGCTGGTGTGGAAGGCGTTACGCTGCCGATATGCGTGCGAGTCCTTGAGTCATTGAGAAACAACGAATTCGGTGCATGCGAGACAACGATAGCCGAATACATCGAAAAATGTCACAAACGTTTTACGTATGCGACCGCGTTTCGACCTCCCGAGGCTACTAAGACGAGCAGCTTGAACCATCAAGACAAGGAAAACTCGATCACGAGTTGTCTCGAATGATCCACGAGTGTTTGCCTCAGTTGCGTCCAAATTTCCCTTATAGAATTAGCTAATCGACACGAGACGGAGGTGTTTTTTTGAATAATACAAAGTAATAATAAACAAAAACGAAAAAAAACCATAAGATTTTAGAAGGATGGATAAAACGCATTAAATGAATCTTTAACCAACAATTTTGCTATCGAATTGCGCGAAACAGACGGGGTTTTATGAGGGAGAGGCAAATAATCGCGATTTGAAGATAGTTTCAACATAAAATTCACTCAATGCTTATAATTACAGTCGAACAAAACAGAAAAAGGGATAATTAAAAACTGAAAACTGAAGCCTGCGACTGGATTGACGGGGGGAGTGCGTAACGGTCGGTGCTAGTGGAACAGTGCTGGATGAACTATCTTAACAAATTGTATGTGACACTAATTAATGCGTGTGCAAAAAAACGCCCTTCAGACTTTCACAGTCTGCGACTTTTAATGAATGAATATTGATGAAGAAATAAAATCGTAAAAAAACGATAATGATGAAGATGATGATGATGGTTTATACTGAAAATGGAGGGAGGACACACAGCGTAATTGTGTGTTTAATTAACGGTAACGGCTCGGATAGACATTCGAGTTTTTCAAGAATAAACGAAACGGTGGAAAATTACAATTGGAGTGCGCGATCCACTGATGGAAAAAAAAACAAAATTTATATATAATAAAAATAAACGGAGAGAGAAGGAGACAAAAGCAAAATTTGTATACGTTCGTACTCGCGTATTCTTCATCCATCCATACATCATTCAAAACGCAAACAAATCATAAATCGAGTCAAAGATTAATTCCACTTTCATCGAGCACTGGTAACAAAACTAGTAGTAGAAAAAAAAATTAGAAAGAAACAGCATTTGAACGCAATTTTTACTTTTCCTTGCCTCATGCTGTTATTTCTGCATTGTGTAATCGATTCTCGAAGGTGTACGCCGTGAAGTTTAATTAAACCACAATTTACGGAGCCTGTGAGAAAAGGCCAGCTCGAAGTTCTTTCGTTATCAATGCGATTTCATTTTATTCCCGTGTCTCTTGGAATGCGAATTAAAAGGAACGAAACACTAACCAAAATGTTCAGCCGCTCGGGAGCTCTTTCACTTCATCTTTCATCCCATTGGATTATTTTTTTCCTCCAAATAAATAATTGATATTGCAGCAAAATGAGCCAGAAATAGCCTCACTCGTTTGTCGAATTTTCCACTTGGAGCTTCCTTTATGGAACTTTTCTGGTTGGTCAGAACTGACTAACTTTTACGACTAAACAACTCAACACCTGAACTATCTCGTCCCACAGTGTTTTGTCGAAAAAATATCGATAATCATGGAAGTTTTCTTTCTTTCAAATATCGCAACGAACTTTTGTTTTTCTGAGAATTTTACGTTCAATGGCCAAGACATCAATAGGCTGCTGAGCACATTGTCCGATCGACGAAATAGGTAGCGGAAAGAATAATTGCCAACGTTGAAATTAAAGTAACAAAGGGTTGACTCCGTCTGTATGTAATTTACAGAAACAATACTACGTTATTAAGCGCAGAGAAAAATGTGAGATTCTAAAAAAATGAGAACGAAACAGATATCAATACACAACATACTTCAGTAATTTACAACTATGCGTATTTAAGAATTATTTATTGACAAACCTTTCATCTTCATATGGCGGATGAGGAAGGGAGAAAGAGAAAAGCGATTGTTGATCGTGGAATAACCAGCTGAGGAGGATTTTCGCAAACTGAATCAAACGACGGTAGGGAAATTGGCATCGTTGAAAACGGACATGAATCTCTGTACCGATTAACATGTAACATTTCGATCGTCCAAGTTTTCCAGCCAACTATTTCGTTGGCCCTCGGAAAAGTTTCGACAAATTTCTTAACGATGTTGGGAAATTTTCGGTATCCGAAAAGAAAAAAACGCTAATTTTGTCGAATTCCAACGATGCGGAGTTACAACATTGTATCAAATAATAGTAACGGAGATATAACTTCAAGTAGCGTCTCAATAAGGTCAAAAATATTGAGAATGGAATAAGAGGAGGATTTTACAGAAAACAAACGTGTAATTAAATTTATTACTATATCTTCTTGCTGAACATTTCACATCGAGACAGAAAAAAAAAGCAACACATGTCAATTTGACACAAGTCCTATCGTTATATTCCCATTAATGGTTCGCGTAAAACATCATGATTATATTGTCATACACCTCTTCATCGTACATATAAAACGTGTGAATATAAAAAATAAAAACGTATTTAAAATCATCGTAGAAAAAGTGGAGAATGGAAATGATAAAAAAGCAAATAAGAAGCAGGAGGACGAAGATATTCGTGCAAATGCGAAAACATCACAATCGTCTGAAGATACAGTTTGTTTTTTTTATTCCAAAACACTTTGTACAGTACAGTGTAACGTTTGGACTTGGAAAAATGTCCAGGATAAGAAAATAACTGAAAAGTCTTTTTTTCACGTTTCTATTGCCCTGGACATTTTAAGATTTGGATTTATAGAAATAACGGACGTAATTGTATATTAGCCGCTTCGGGTCGCGACCTTGTCGAAAAATTAACTATCCGGCGCTAACTTTGGACTCCCTTGTTTCGCAGTTTTTCATATAGCGTTGGAACAATAACTGTTTGTTAAGTTACTTGTACAATCGATTGAAGAGATATACCCGTAAATGTGCGCTTTCGATTAATCGTTAATTCGTTTTTTTTAAATCAAGTTGTTAAGGATTATTTAAAAAATTCTCATGCACGCGTACCGAATAATTGAAAGTAATAATAATCGAAATATCTCGTTACAGGTTCACATATTATAGAATTATACAAAAATATCTTCCATATTATTTCTCTCGCTTTTAATTTTCGTATTTATATGATTGACTACATATCCGTGACAGATATAGTTTATAATTAATTCACGCGGAGAAATCCAAATAGTTGTTTGAATATCTCCGTTTTCAGTCACTTGTAAAAACATTAGAGATGCGTCCGATAAAATCGATTACGAATCTGAATTGAAAAAAAAATCATCGTAAATACAAATAATTTAGACAATTTGAACGAATTTTGCGTCGTCTCAAACGTCATCAAAACGACTCGTCTCAATAAACAATGAATAACAATATTGCTGTAGATTATTTTCACACTCAACGTAAATACAGGCACGCGGATAAAAATGATACAATTTATAATCGTCGTTAATCCACGTCATACATAAAAGCAATGTTAATATACCTAAAAAGTGTTTTTTTAGAGATCGTCTTCTTCAACGTCCTTCTTTTTTTTCACCGGCGTCTCTGGCAACTGATTCATGCTCTTCCAATTAACATCTTGAAAGTTTATCACAATTTGCTCATTCTTTGGTATGTATTGCCTGGAAAGAAACGTTTTTTATTTCATCAATTATTCTTTGTCGAATTGAATTATTACTCTTTCGGAAAAAAATTATTTGAAGGCTGAATCGAATGTTCAGTGTCTAAAGGCGACAAACTGGAAGTATCTGTGCCTTTCAAATAATTGAATTAGAAAAAAAAACGGGAGCCCAACGATATTTATGACAGAAAAACGGAATATGATGAAATCGTTTGAAAATCAGAGAATTTCTGTTTTCAATCCGTGAGAGGTTGAGAATCGTAATGAAATAAATAAAAAAACAAAATGAACATAAACTCGCCAATACCGATATTCAACAGAGGCCGCTTCGAACATCCTTTTTGATGCTTTCGTCTTCGTCTTATGGGAGTTCTTGTCGGACAAGTAAACAACCGTTCGGATGCCAGATTGTATAATCACTTTGGCACACTCGTTACATGGAAACAAGGCAACGTATATCGTGCTGCCCTTGACGTCTGTAGAGTTTTTGTTCAATATGGCATTGACCTCTGCGTGACACACTGTACACGAAAAGAATCTTCGTTGTTATTGTTATGGATATTATTTGACTGAAGGACGGAGAAAAAAAATAGCGAGCTTTGCTCGATGTCGCGTGGGAAAAAATTCGAAGAAAGAAATAATAATTATACGAGTTTCGAGAATTTTAATACCGTATAAGAATTTGGAATCCAATTTAGAGTTCGTAGTGTCCTTGCCCCACGGGAATTCGTCGTCGCTGCAACCCCTTGGCATTCCATTATATCCTAAGCTTACAATACGGTTGTCCGGATCTATGATACAAGCACCGACTTGGGTGATAGGGTCTTTGCTACGTTTTGCAGCCAGGAAAGCAAGAGCCATGAAATATTCGTCCCAGTCAAGATAGTCACTTCTCTTTCCACTCATATTTGCCTAAAAATTCTCAAGTGTCAACATCTCACTGAACAAACATTCCAAATGGTTTGAACGATTAATCCGATGTGCGAGTGCAAGAGAGACGACCAAACAGAGCGGATACACGTTTTTCGGGGACATACTTTATATTTCCTGATAACTAGAAGTTACACCCTCTTTTCTAACGAAGAAACAACAGCGTTTGGTTTATACTTTTCTTGAAATATAAAGCGCCTCCAGGTAAACGTGGATTAGGGTTTTTACCAACCGCACATATATAATCATGAAAGAAGTGAGAATTGAAACAGTAACGAGCATGTGACCGTTACTGATCAGAATGATTCACAATCCGTCCACTAGACATTTGATTAATTTTAGCACCGAACGCTCATATTCCGGAAAAATTGATTAAAAGTATTCATGCACCTGGATTTCCAAGTATCGCCGAAAAAAAAGCCAAAAACTGGAGGATCCAAATTAAACGAAAACGGAAAACGGCTGGGAATCAGCTTCGGAACGTGTCGAGCGTTAACTATTTAACCGCAACCTTTGAGTCTACACGCGCGGGGACACTCTAACCGAAACTACGTGCCATGTCCCTAGCGGTAAAAGTAAAAATAAAAATTTGCTGAATAGCGAGATTTCTCCGATTGTCCGACCGCCAGTTCAGCAGGCAATTCCTGTTCCAAGAAGCCCTTTTCCTTATCTTCCTTCTCAGGCATTGCTATCAACTTTCTGGCTGGCTGGCACATGGAAGGGGAAACGATATCCACATAAAACATTCTCTTCTTTGACCTCTGCCGGTGAATCAGAGCTCTACTGATTGAGATCTCTTGCAAGAGCCAAGCCATGCCCAAGAGTTCTATTAAAATTTGTTGGAGAATGAAAACAGGTAATAAAAAATCGAGTATTTTATCCAGGCCCAAATGAAATTCGATTTTTTTAAATCTCTTCAGCTACGAGGGAGCTCGTAAGAAAATCAGCGACCAGAATTTCACAGAAAACAACACGTTTTTGTTATTATTTTCATTTATATTGAATTTATGCTTGTATTCGATATTTATTGATAAATAATCTTCATCACAGCACAATTATGATAATGGATTCCCCAAATTTATGTATAATCAATAATTAATAATTATATCTAGTCATTTGACATATTTTTTTTAATAGAAAGAATTCGATATCGTATAAGACGAGGACAGACTGACTGATACGACTGGAAAGGCTAACCAGCAAAAAATTGTCGACAAAACTATATGATGGTAATGATGTTGAGGCTTCAAATTTAGGAGAGGTTTCAGGCACGCCGACTGGCAGCTCCTGGTACTACCACTAAATCTGTGTCGATTTTTATGACATAATGTATATATCTGTATGCATATTTCTCTCACGTCAGGAATATACCATTCGATATCGTGGTACCAAAGAGATAAAAAAAGAAGGAATAGATAACCTGGTTCATGATATTCCTCGTGGAAAACTGTCGCCCCGATCTTTTCGAGTGGAAACTTTAGCATCACGAGTTGATATTACTTTTTGAATTCCGTTCAAGAGGCAGGAGGACCGAACGAAATATTTCGAACTTGCTGAATTTTTTTATATGTCAATTTAATGAATTATCGACGAATCATTCGAGCGTCGTCCCTGATTTAGGGTTTTAAGAGGATCCTGGAAATTCTACCGTATAGTAGCATCGAGTTAACACGAATCTCTCATGAGAAAAAGATCGACGGAATGAAAGTTACGAAAAATTGAGGAGGAGCTTCCTCTTTGGAGAAGAAATTGGCAATTGGAGCAATTCAAACTACATGGACGTTTCAATTGCACACAGACAGTGGCCAGAGAAAGAGAAACAATTGGTAACGCTCGACGAGCACTCGGTACCATGCAGAACCGACCGAGTACATATCGCTCGCTAATAAATGTAATAATTTCGAGGAGGAACTGCCGCACATTTGCCGTTTCACCACGCTCATCTATCAACATCACTTTTTTTTTAATTCTCACTACACACTAAGCTCATTAGTGCTGATATCGATTGGATAGAAACTTTCTTCTACTCCTTTCCGTTCATTTACGAAATGAAGTTAATTTTCAGACAATATTTATATAAGAAAATAAAATTTTCAGCCAAAATGTTTTTTTTTTTTTTTAAGCGAAGGCGAACGAGCTTCGTTATCGATCACACCCTTTTCACTCTAGTCTCATTTTTCAGTGACTCTTTACCACCTCGGAATCTGAATGACTGATGATTTGCAATTGCCCGCACGTCGTGTATCCTCCTATCTTCCCTAGCCTCTGTCTGTCCTTGTGTGCACGCAGAGTGCGTACTCTGCGTGCTACATGCTCTCACCGTTATAAATATATAATAATAAATATAAATATTTGCAATGTTCGTTTTTCAATTTTCAATGAGTGATCTCGAGAATTCAATCAATTTTTTGTGCATGAATAACCAGTGGCGATTAAACAATAGTAATTATTATTATTATTATCATCATCATCATCATCATCATCATCATCATCATCATCATCATCATCATCATCATTATTATTATTATTATTATTATTATTATTATTATATCCTATCTCGTCTGGATGCATTATCGAGTGGAAAAATAAATACGTAGAGATCGTAAGAATTGAGATAAAATCGAACTTTTCGTATGGGAGGAAAAAGAAACTGTTCCCATTGCCATGGCATTTTCGGCATAAGACGGTGGCTGTTCTGTCAGGTTCGAAAGGTTCAGTCGCGGAGAAAAGCGAAAAGCTTTCAGGGGAAGGATAAGTCTGGAAAAAATGAGAGAAAGCGAGGAAGAGGCAGAGGGAGCGATAGCGATAGAAAATGATGACGGGGATGTGGGACCTCGCGGTTCTGGCGAAAAGCGAGAGTATTGATTAAGGGACCGTCGGAGGGATTCGCTCGTCGAGCATTTTACTCTTCCACTACATCCGGTCGTGCATCTATACCGATCGAAATACAAGAAAAAATCTGTAATGAATGAGCAAAGCTGTTCGTTCCTCGTTTATGGATCAACTTGGGCCAGAAATTGATCAATTACGTGAAAAATGAAAACCACATTTCGGAGACTCATAAAAAATGTCCTGCTCATTCGCCCGAGGAAATTTCGTCTGCCATTTTTCATCTCTCGTTATAATTTCTCTTAGCCAATTTGTAGAAATGAAAAGAAAACTAAAGGGAGTGCATATCAAATTTCGCGTGTCGGAAGGTTTTTTTATCATGCAAAACTCGTAGTACAAATAACGTACTGAGGTATTGATATAAATTCTTGAGAGTTGCGAAGAGGACGTGAATGAAAGCTGGGGCGAATACCAGCTACAGGAAACTGACAGTGGGCTCATATATATGCGTTATACACGGTGGTCAAAAAGTCCCAGGGCTCGGACGATAAGATGCTTCGGGGCACACGTTTTCAATAATTTCATACCCAGAATTGCTATTCTCTGATTATTGATCACTGATTATTATTTATCGGTCGTGTATTCCGTCAAGGAATCCTGAGGTTTCGGGACTACAACGTAACGAAGGAAAAGAGGCAAAGTTGAACGACTCAATCGTAAATAGCGCGCCCCTCTCGCTACAGTGACTTTTGACGTTAGCCCATGAACTTATGAGAAACGACTTAATACTCAGACCTCCCAAAGCTTAAAATTCCGGAACGAATACATCGAGAAATGACAAAACTTTGTCATAAATGTCTGTTGTTTTGTCATCTGTTATCACAATGTGCAGTTTATGGAAAAACGGAATTCCGTGCGATGTCGAAGTTTCTCTTTCCTCTGCCTCGCTCCCGGAGTGACTAATTTTTCTGCATGGAATTAAACGAAAAAATATATATATATATATATATATATAAATTGTACTTCAAACATTTATGCGTCTGAAGAGTGATCCGAAACTTTTCGAGTCCCCTGTATTTGCATATAAAAGAGGGAAGCGGAAAGGGTCTCGCGTCGATGGGGGTGCAGCGACAGGAAAGAGCTATCCTTAAGGGGGTCCGTCGAATATATATGTATATAATAACAGATACACGCAGCAGGATCAGTTGAGTATTTTGCGCATACGCAAAAATACATAGAATACACACACAGACACCCCATAACATCAGCAGTTTTGCTTGTCCAATTCTGTTATACAGGGTGTGACCGAGGGTAGACATTTTTGCGAGAAAAACTCGTGTTGATCGAATGAGCCTGAAGTTTGCATCGACGCAATGCTACCAAATGGAAGAAAAAAAAATTATTCGTTACTTTTTTATTTTACGAATCCATTTGTAAGGTCCAAAAAAGGCAAGAAGCAAATTAAGAAGAAAAAATCGAAAGGAAAGTGTCGAATTATTATTTATTTTTTTTTTCATTTCGTGGCATTGTATCGATGCAAACTCCAGGCTCATTGGATCGAAGGTGGTTCGATGGTAAACGAAACGGAAGATTGTGTTATAAATTTGATATTGAAAGGTCGTATAGCTCTACGGGCGGGAATATCCTTTGAGATATTAGCATGTGAAGCCCTTAATGGAACACCTCGCATAATGAACCATTTCTACTGCATGCAGACTGGAGCCAACACATTCGGAAGCGAGCTTTCCATACGCATTGACTAATACACGTGAGACTGTGAGTCACGCAGAATGGTGGAGAACAGCAGTAAATTAAGGGGTTGATGCGTGCGGTACAGTGTCAACGCTAGTGACTGCATTAGAATTTTTTTTTTCCCGTAATTACCCGATGCTTTTTAATTAAGTTGTTGTTCGGTGATCGATTCTGGAATATAAATTGGGTATTTTGAAAATTGGCTTCGGGTGGAATTAGTTTCCGTGGGAATTGGAGTTTTGTAGACTTTTACGAACTTTTGTACAATTGCGAAAGATTCGAACTCGGCGGGAAAATTTATAATTACGGTTCATCATAACGAGAGACTCGAAAAGAGTGCATTTCACTTTTATATTGCGAAATGAGAGTCGTCGGTGTGCTGCAGAGCCGGTCTCCAGCTACACGTGGTGTCTGCCCTCACCAATACACATGCTATTTACTACGAGTGTACGAGTGAGCGAGAAAGAGAGAAATTGTGAAGCCGCATGTTGTGTAGTTGTGTTTTTGGTGTATAGCGAGGGATAGGGAGTGCGGAACAGCGATAAGGCAACGTGAAACCCGAGGGAGTAAGCGCGATGTATATATCGAAGAAGTAGCCAAGAGACTCGCGCAGAGGGTAGGGAAAAGGGGGGAGGCGGGAGTGAGCGAGTGAGGGATATCGAAAGAGGGGACCGGCTAACGCTGCTCTTAGTAGTCGCAGTCCGTACGCGAACGACGGATCGGCATGATCGTCGTTCTCAAAATCATCGAGTATGGGAATAAATAAATGTTGATTTATTTAGTTTATTCGTTACGTGAATGAAAATCTATGCGAAAGTAATAATCTCGTCATAAAGTGTCAGGTGGTTCGGGACGCTATGAATTATTGGGTAAAAGTGATTCTCCAAGTTTCGCGAGTGACTTTATTTTCAAACACAAAATTCACCTCATCGTGAGTCTCACACATCAATCTCTGGATGATCCTTTCTCATTCAAACGTGTATAATTGCACATCGATATAAATGTGTTTTTATGTGCGTGCGTTTGTTGTTGTCACCAGAAAAAACCGGAAAAGATATATCTCATCGCAACAAAAAGGAACAACAGTCACGATCGAATGATCGGTGGGTAAAAACGTAAATATTTAATTATACCGCGTGGGCGATATTATGCCTCATTTGTTTCTCTACTCCTCTGCTTTTCGTGCGTCTTCTCCGCACTAATTCAATCGCAAGTTCGACGATTGTGATGGCCATTTGTTTTCGTCGACAGTCGCCCTCGGTCCTTGCTCGCTGTAATTCAAGGGCAAACGGTGTGAGAATTATTTGAGTTACTACTTTGACCCTTTTGCCCTCAGCTGTTTACTTTTTGTCGCCGAGCACCATTTGAGGCTGCTGGGCCTTTTCTCCCGAACTGGTTCATATTCAAGGAAACGTGTTTGCTTGTTTTTATCGGAACTAGACGCTTCTATGTTGTCAATAATGCCCAGTTCGTTCAATCGACTTTAGCCTTCACGAAATACGTTAAAAATACGTAAATTTCTTTTCGCATTTTCTTTTCACAAGCTTTTTAATTCGTTTGTGAAAATTGCGAAGTTTGACAGCAAAAAAAAAAATGATTCGCTCGATAAGATCGTGAAAATGGCGGAAAACTGACTAAAATACGGAAACATGTTATTGAAAGTTTTTCTATTGCTGGCTACGAGGTTTTTACTCCTGTTTTCAAATACTCCACTTATCGTGGCTCTCATTACGCTCATTTTCCGATCTCACCAATGTCTTACGCGACAAGAAAGAGAGAAATAAAATGAGGGCAATAGCTACCTCTCGCTACTTGTACAAGCTATTTGATGAACCGTAAAGAAATCTCACATGTGACGTGACTTGTTTACTCTCGTGACATTGAGGCCCATCCAAGTTTCCCTATGCCTCATGATGAAGAATTTCATTTTTTTTCTCGACATTTCGCCAACGACTTGAAAATACTTGAAATATAGTCACGTAAATTTCGGAGCGCGACATTTACAGTTTGTCATCCCATTTTCAGGTTGTCACGAGAAGAAAATGAAACATTTGACGATTTCTCATTATTTACTTTTTCACTTCCTACGCCGTTTTTCCAAAAGCTTACGAAAAGTGATTGATCGATATTAATCTGTTTTTTTTTGTTTCAAACAAATCTTCTCTGGCTGCGATCTGATAAAGGAAAAAATTTCGCACCAGGGTATGCTCCCCGTCTTCTCATGATGAAGAGAATGGTCCGAGAAGATTGCATTTTGCGAACCAAAAATGGATCGAAAGTTTGTAAAACAAAAAAGTTTAGGAAAAATGTGAAAAAAAATTATTTTCCACCAAGTATTTTTGAGTCGTTTTCGATTCCGGCCAACTCCGTTTTTTCACCATCTTGAATGATGATATACAGTTATAGGGCTTGATTTTTCTTCATGTTCTGAGGTCGATAGCAACCAGATTCTATTCGAGTAACTGCGCTCTGCGTCCGAGACACCAATCGATATTGAAATATTTAATCCCGCGCTTTCATCATTCTGCAAATCGATAACCATGCAAAGACGGATTCTCTCGACCGTGCAGATTTAATAACCTCACGAAAATGGATACCAATTAAGTGTGATTGACAGTTTTTTCAAAGCGTTATCTTATGGATGAAATCCTTCGTTTCTGGCCTCAGTGAATTGAAGAAATACGTGCTCTCCGGTTACAAATCTGTCACAAATTGGTTTTCGTTTTTTTTTTCTTAATTTTTATATTTCCTGGTGTGTTTGTCCATGAAAAATAACAGAACGAACGAGACGAAACTTTGACGGGACGGTTTCTTCGAAACAGCCGGTGACCATGAAACGTTGTTTGTAAAACTTTATAGGTTTGCTTCCCAGCTTAACTAAAAGCACCAAAAAACAAAATGATGCTGAAGTTTGGGACGTTGGAAAAGAAGGAAACGGAAAACTTTTGCAAAGTATGGCAACTTTTTATATCGAACAAACAGTTCAAAACTCTAAGAAGAATGATAGGAAAGAAGTTTAGTGAATGGCACTGAAGTTCGCAACATTGGGATCGGATGAACAATAAGTTTTTCTATTAACTGTTTGTTAAGTTTTTTAAATCATGACAGTTTTCGTAGCAATTTCGTGTTTGGATCCCAGAAAAAAATCATCTCATTGTGCTGACCAAATATTTCATAAGAATTTTGAGCTCTGCTCGAGAAAAATAGAATTTCGTTGCATTCCAACGTTGCAAACTTCAACATGGTGTTTAGTGACGAATGGAGCTATGGAGAGTATTTTTTAAGGGGCCTCAACCCCTTATCGTACCTAATTATCTGTAAAGTAACGAAGTTGACACTTTTCATAGTTCTGGGTCGTGGCGAAACTTTATTCCTGATGTTCTCGTTATCGTACTCAACTATTTGGAAAATAAAAATGTTAACACTTCGACTTTAGAAAGCGATGGAATTGAAATTCCTTCAAAGTCAACCTGTCAACTTTTTTGTTCTACAAATAGTTAAGTACAATAACGAGAATGTCAGACAAAAAGTTTGACGACGACTCAGAGCTGTGAAAAGTATCGACTTTGTTATCCATCCGTTTTTTTCATTAGAAAACGATGGATTTGAAATTTTTTAAAAACGAGGACTCCAGCATGATTCCAAAAAAATGATTCATCGCTTTTTTATTTTACAAATCCATTCGTGAGATTCAAAAAAGGCAGGAGGCAAATTAAGAACAATTTTTTTTTTTAAACAGTGTCTAGTCTCATTTTTTTTTCATTTCGTGGCATTGCGTCGATGCAGACTTCAGGCTCATCGATTTCTTTCTATAATAATTTTCAAAAAAGCTCTCATTTTGTAGACTTGAAAAAAAAAAAACAAAAGAGTAACGATACTGGAGGCAGTTCATATTTAATAGTTGTTTCGATCTCTCAAGCTCGTTCGGAAGAAAAAACTGTGCCAGGTTTGCTGCTTCGTATGCAGAACAAGACTTCGTGACTGCATGGATTCCAATCGTTTCGGATTATCGCGTGTTCATGCACTGCTTATATTCCAATAGAGTCAAATGACTCCAGTGGGACTTTCAAACATTGAAACAATATTCCGGAAATTGTAGCAACGCAAAGCTCCGATCGATATATTTTGAAAGTTCCTTCGCCTCATTATTAACGAGGTCTCGTTCGTTTGATTTTTCACTCCAAAAACTCCAAATTCCCTCAGGATAATCCATTTCGTGATATTTGGTAAAAAATTCAATGTCGAGACCCGAATTTGCATCGTTGGATTCGCAAAATTCAATCGCAGTCATTTTTCCGAAATTCACGAGCACAGAAGAGTTAGAACGAGCTCGAGATCTGTTCCGTTCGTGCAAAAGTCTCATCGTGACATGTCAAATCCGTGATGTATTAACTCGACGGTTAACTCTGTTTCTGTACATGGACAATATCCTCGATATGGCCAAGTCACACACTGCTCTGCTGTTCCGGTAAACGCCAGTTTTAAATCCACTATAATTCTTGTGTTGTGTGCATCGAGTTGTGCGACACGTAAAGTCATTAAAGAATTTCTAAGGCATCGGGCAATGTCCCCAATGCAATTTCTATGAATGCCAAGTAAACCACGGACTATATTATACGCGTGAAAAATATCGAATGCGTTACATTTTCGCGTGAATGGTGGACGTTAAAGTTTCGTTGAAAAAATTGGTCACATTCGGAGACGAGAAAAAAATGAATTTATCGCAGGGCAGAGCAGGCTCGATGCTCTTAATGTTGCAGTAATCGACCGAGAGTTTTATCGTGAATTTTATTGATTGCAAACCGAACCACCGGTGCTTTTTAACGGGATAAGCCATATTTACTAACGTGCTCCGTTCACCATGGCAACACTTTCCTATCCCCTTCAATTCTTCTCTATCCACACGAATAATCTCCATTTTCTTTTATAAACCTCATTTCTCAATCCACTACATTTCCTATTGGAATGACAGATTTGTAGGCTAATCCAACGTAGACTCGTCAAAAAGAAAAAAACTCTTGCGTCGCTCAACGTTTTTTTTTTTGTACATTCGGCTGCGCTGAAGCTTAGAAATCTACAGGATTTGGTGAACTACCAACAGCAGCGGTCTGAGAACGAAAAATTCAAAATTCCCTCCACACGTGTTTGATCTATCGATTATATGAGAAAATCGTGTTCCCAAAAGTTATTATTGAAGATTGTCGAGTATGTCATTCCCTAATAGATCGAGAAGATTCGAGGGTCCACTTCTAATGACGCTGAAGTTTGCATCGTTGGAATTCAAAGAAATTCTTTCTTCTATCTGCCAAAACCCATCATTAATATTCAGAATTAAAATGGAATTATAAAACGATCGGTTTTTGCTCCACAAAAATATATCAGCTCGATAAACTTGGTTCATTTAAAAAATTAAACGAATAATCAATGAAAAACTATTTTTCGTTGCATTGCAACGTTGCAGACTTCAGCGTCATCACTCCTATGTGGATATGGGTCGGAGGAATGAAATCTCATACGAAAGGGGAGCTTTGGACCAGTTTTTCCTCAGGCAGGAGCTCCCTCATAATTTTAGACATTGAAAATGAGATCCGAAGAAAAAAAAAGTCTATTTTACAAGCTCCGTTTCTCAAGTCGTTGTTTTGAGGTTAATCTACAGTGACAATGACATAAATGATCGTTTGGTCATTAAGTCAAAGGGAGGCCGTAGGAAGAGCTCGAAATTTGCAAGCGAGTGCGATATTAAAAGCTACAGGTGTTTCTGAGCTCATAAGCACACTTTCTCGTCATCCGCACTGCATAAATTAACTCGATACTCGGCAAGTTCGCATCATATAGTGTTTAATGTGAAAATTCTTCGCAGAGTTCTCTCTTATCGAGGAAAGGAGAGTTTTGGAGTTGAGTGGATTGCATTTCAAGCCAGACGCACACGCCAACACCCTCTCTTGCGTTTTTAACCTGCTCATATATTCGCCAAGTTCTCTCGGATGTTCTCTCGCTTTATGATTCGCGCAAAGAGCCATCGTGAGAGCTCTCCAACTCCTTCCTTCTGCCGCAGTAGAACGCCTAGCACGCACACGTCCTGGTCACGCTCCAAAACTGTCTTATTGCTCCAATCTTATTACCGCTAACGGAGTATTACCCTGCGCCTAGAGAAACATCGTTTCTTTTAATCGTAGCCTTCGAATTGGTACTTTGTCGAGTAAACACCGCTGACCGTGGACACGTATGAATCAGCGGAAACTAGCCTATGCGAGTGTCTCCAATTTGCATCGTACGACCATGCTTAGAAAATTTCTATCCATTAAAAAACATTCAGGCCCTTTCGTTCCGAACAGTAGGATTAAAAACACGCAACAATGGAAAATAATAAGAAAATCTTGTTATTTTGCGAGAAATTCACATTTTCGTTTCTATTTTATAGATCCAAAATATATAACAACGGAAAAACAAATCATTCCAGTTCTACACGCCTTGCCATTATGTGCTGTATACATAATTGCATAAATTATTAATCGAAAGGCGAGAGAAAAAAATAATAAAAAATGAATGCCCGATGGCGAAACTCGGCACGAATATATCTCATGTCTCGTGTTAAATCGTCCAGCTCTTCGCGTAATCGTACTAAGCGCGATAATTAAACCGAGTAATAAGAGAGAGGTGAGGCACGCTCTGTTTATGCGTTTTAATTGGCAATCCTGATAGCTCACAATTCGCGAGCATATCTCTCTTCTCTCTCTCATCCCTCTCTCTTTTCTTTCGTTAATTTAACTGCAACCGGGCCAGCAATTTCTCTCATCCGTTGATCGGTGACATGGGGTTAAGGAAAAGTTTTTGTGTCATACACATCAAGAAAACTTCATACGAGCGCTCACTTCTTTATGAGAAAAAAAAGAGAATTTTTTTTCTGCTATTGACGATAAAGTCTCGGTAATTCCTTGAGTAAAATTCATTGAACGTGAGCTTTCCCTCATTTGGATCTTTCCACAGACCCGCATTTCCCAACAAAGATATCTAAACTGTTCGAAAGACCGGATGCCTCGGATTTATGATGAAAAAAAAATCGGGAAGACTCCGATAATAAGATCATTTTGGAAAACTCGATAGAATAGAAGGATTGTTAAGAAAAACCAATGTACGAATTAGAAGGATTAATACCAATGCTGAAAGCTCTGACTTCGATGTGTCCCTTTTGCGTCTTACACGCACCTAAGGAATCCGTATCCGTCCCTATGCACTATTACGTTACGTACTGTTGCTCCAAGTTGCTAAACGAGCACCGTATGATGCAACAGTTGGGTGATCTTCCTACGCCATTTTCAAAACTTCGCCAGATGTGCGGGGAATACATTACTTGCATCTCCTCTGCGCCCACCCATTCCAAACACTCGCCATGTGTGTCTTTGTCTTTTTATTCGTCATTTTATTCTGCTAACTCGTCTTCGATTATACGTATAAATTGTCCGCGTTGCTAATAAACAATTACTTTTTTCGAAAGCCATTTATACGCGGCCAGCTCGTATACTGGCGGTGCTTTCCATCTCAGGCGGAAAATAACAATCATTATCCATCCTATTAGACTGGAAATAGCCTACTAAGTTACCATCTTAAAAAACATTTATCATTCTGCATTTTATGACGAACATCAATTAAGGAGGGTGGCTATACACAACAGTGTTGCCTTGGTAAAAGCATAGGAACATTCCGAATGATGAGAATTTAATGAAATTTGGTCAGCATACTCTTTAGCATTAAATATTAATATAAACATTTTTTAAGATTTTTTTTCTACATAGTTTTCGAGTTATTGGAAACTAAACTTTACATGCATGGGCATACGATTCAGATATATCCATATAGGTATATATATAATAGCCTATTGTAAACTCAAATTATCCGACAATTATGTAGACGAAAAATTAAAAAAAAATAAAAATTGTGTCATCGTATTTGATGCTAAAGAATATTATCACCAAATTTCATCAAATTCTCACATATTGTCGGATGAAGCCAACCTCCTTAAATTTTAGGCCAATAGTGAATGAAATTTTTTCGTTTTGAATGCCGAATTTGTCATCAGGGAATATTTTCCAGAATAAAATTGAAGAAAAAAATGGTGTCATCGTATTTGATGGTACAGAATATTGTTACCAGATTTCATTAAATGCTTATCATATGGTCGTATGTAGGCAACTTCCTTAATCACAGTGTTAATTTGTCCCGGCCCCAAATCAATTTTTATATTGGAAATTGATAATGATGAACGTTTTCCTTCTCAAATATTGGAGGCAGAGTTTAGTCTGTTGGTCTCGATTCGCTGCTCGATGAAGAATCGTCAAAAGGCGATCGCTCGAAATCAATTTTTATTGTCTTGATTCTCCCATCCTTTGTCCGCAGTTGATTTTTTCCATTACTTAACACTATCTGGTCCCTCGTTAGCCATGGGAGCATCGTCGTTTACCGAATATATGAGACCACGTGACACGAGAGACCAAATATCACGAAGCTCTCGATTGCATGATTTACTCGTGATCTCTTGAAGGTTGTCGAAATCCGCATTAAATTAAAATCGTTGATACATAATGATGAACCAGTATTCCCGCGCAATAGATATCAACCCACTAACCATTCCTCACCGATGACCATGAACGACAGAAGAGAAAAATAATGAGCACAGCAAATACGATTTATCTTCAGTTTGTCACGAGGCATTCACTCACCACATACGAAACACCATTGCCGCGTACCTTAACCCGATCGTTTTACTTTTCAAGTCCTTAGAGGATAAGACGTTCCCACGCCCTATTTCACTCTCGCGGCGAGCAAAAATTCACCCGGTGACATTATTACAGACCAGGAACACCCCCGTCGAGGTCTTGACTCGTTGACACTCATTCCTTGACACACAGATGGACACACCCACACAATATACTCACGATTCTAACTTACTATCATTATTATACTTTTATTGTCTTAGTTTTTAGTTCGTTGTTATTACACCGAACGCGTATACATTCGATCTGAAGAGAATAACGTGCGTGTAATGGAGTAGCACCCACGCGTGTGCAAGACGTGTCCACAGCCTCATACTTGTCCGGTTCGAGCTATGATGGATGACAACTTGAGATTTTCTGCGACATACACGTTTTTATTTCGTAGACATTGTCGGGCGGTGTCACATTTATACTTTGGTATTTTCTTGTGTTTTTCTCACGGACCATAAGGACTTGTCGCGATTCCCCCCATTCGGTGATGGAAACCGCAAGACTTTCAGCTTCGAAACGTTTTAGAACTTTTTTTTTTTTACACCAATTGTCCGCCGCGCATGTGTCGATTCTCGGTACGGGTGTCATTTTCATCTTAAACTATAGGGCCGAAAGATACATGCGATAAATATCGCAAGCCGACGATTTTACAACGTCGCCAGTTTTTGTAGTTTTCATTTTGTTCATTTGACGACCCAAGGTCGAGGTGACGTTCATCGGGCGGGAGCAAAGACATTATGCACTCCACTCTGCGTAAATCGATACTTGAATGACTAAATCTTGTCATTTCTTGCATACGAATCAAGTACTGACAGTTCTGTTCTCGATGCAGGTAAACATTTTTTTTTCTTCTTTCGGAAAATGATTAGATCTTACGTAACATCTTTATGGAAAACTTTATCAAAACTGCTCGAATATATTTTTTAACAAATTTCCTCAACTCGTTGTAGTGTCGTGACGCCTCTTGCAGGCACCGATCTTCGGTGAGTTTTTAGGTTATTTCTGACGATACATTTACAAAATTTCACATCTTACGATCCCCTTGACGAATAATCTCGAAATTCGGCCGAAGCATAAAATTTTACGCTATAAAAATAATGACGCTTCATTAATTTTCAATGCTTAGTATTTTGCGGAGTATTAATTACCCAAATTTCAAGGTTGGTCGTCGTTTCTATTCCGCAAAAGTAATTTCTCAGTTTTAATTAACTCCGAGAAGCCAAAATCTGGATAATAAAATTATGAGAGCTAATATTGCCAAAATTGTGATTTTTCATTTGGTTCATGGCCCAGACGTATTTATGGTATTCACGAATAGGTTGGAATTATAAGGAGAGTACCAGCAGTTAAGAATTTCGAGTAATTCGCTTTTGTCAAGCAAAAGTTACGATAGGCTCGGACTCTGCGTTCGAAAAAGATGCAAGATATACTATAAAGTCGAAGAACGAGGGCTTACGGACAATGAGATTCAATTCAGGCCTAATCTCTTGTGGACTGTATTCTATGGACATGGCAATTGTCCTACCGAGCAGTTTGCTGCTCGCTCTCGTAGGGCGTTGACTCTTCTTTTCTCCCAGGCTTTTCGCTTCGAATATCATCGTGTTGCCACTACCGTCCAATGCTCCCACCATCCTAAACGTTGCAAATACCGTGAAAAGAGCATCTTTGTATGTTCTGATTATTTGCATTGGCCATTGATGGGTTTTCGGCACGAGAGCCAAGGGAAACCGCTCAAAACCCGATCGATCGGTATCGCTATATATTTTAGTGTCATTCTAAATAATTGGCAACATTAGAACGTTGGAAAATTCTGCTTAGCCAATGATAAGTAAGCGGGAGTATGGCCAAGCAGACACCCAACCGTTTATTAACTTTTATATTCTCCTCAGAAAACCTTTCGAACGGTTACTGAATTTAAATGAATTATTTCACATCAAATTGAAATAAAGAATCAACAACGACCATCGTTGTCTTTTAAAACGTCGCAGTGTAGCTGCTGTGTTATAAGTTTCATAAGCCAATGAAAAAATTGTCATACGATTACGTCACATGATGATTTACTATTAAGTTAAACGAACCCACGACGAAATAATTCGTACAAACTGACACAGCTTGGTATTGCGAATTTTCAATTGAGCCTTGAAGATTTGACACTTGAGAATAACAGGCTGTTTATCTTTTTTTAGTGCCATTGAAAAATGACAAGCATAATGCTCTCGATGTCCTGCAACGTCAATAATAAAATTACGATACTCTCGTAGATATTTCTGTATAATTCCTACCGTACACAACATTGTACGTGTGAATTGGACGTGGGAGTATTTAAACGTGAGTCTGACTGCGCTGACACTCTACGCGATGTGTGACCAGCAGTGTTGGGCGTAATCAGTAATTTTGTTCATCCATTTATTAATCGACTAAATATTCAATCATGAATTATGTCTCGTTTGATAATCTTGTGTCCCAAGGCTCTTTTTTCCTTGGAACGTCAGTTACAGCTTGCCATGTGCATGCCGAGTTGAATTCCATTGAATTCATTTTGAAAAGTCGATCAAATCGCCCCGGAGCACTGCAGGGGCTTCCAGATAGCCATGTCAGAAGCATACCGTGGAGCAGTGACTTCTCGACATTGAGAGGAGTCATCGAATATTAAGTTTCGCAATATCCAGCCAAAGTGGATCGAAGTGCATTCCCAAATATATCTCAAAAAATGATTTTATCGGCCGATTTCAAAACCGAGAAAATTTTCATCGATCTTGTAACTGTGTCGTACATTTATTATTGTCTCTCTTCTTGGTCTCAGCTAAATTTACGAAATCTCTGAAGCAATTAACGCCCCGATCGACAGTCGATATCGCAATAGGCGTCTTATTCATCGAGTGTCATATGACTCCCAACTCGGGAGAAGATATCGAATACTATTACCACGACGAGGAGTCTTACGGATTGATGTCGAAGGTCGGCGTAGGTTTCGCTCGAGATCGCTTGTCGTCGTTGCTCATTGAGAATCTCGTATACACTTCGTATTGACATAAAAAACATGACCCCGAGGTTCAATTTTCAAATTCACAAAAAAAACTATTATTCGCAACGTTCTAAGCAGGATAATCTTCAGCTATATTGCAGTCTCGCAGAGAGCGCATGTCCAAACTTGAAAAAGCGCGACTGACGCCCTTCAAACTCTAAGAAACGTACGACCAAAATTTTTAACTTTAGATTTCTCTGGATTGGCTGAACGGATTCTTTTCGACCAAGGACCATTCGACAGATAAAAAATCGTGGAAAATTCAGATCTATTATGAGATTTTTTTCCCAACCCATTTCTCTGTGACGACGATTTAAAGTTTTTGCGACGTCATAAAATCCGAAGTTGTTTGAAACTTAGCGTCGAGCCACTGCCGAATCTCTTGATTCACCAATTGTCTGATCCTATGCGATCATATAGAGTGAATTTCGGAGGCCAGAGGCCCCACATTTGTAAACTATACGATCGTTTCACCTCGAGCCAGTGTGCGGATCCACAGCAGATTCGGTGCCGCTTTGGTTTGGTTGCGAGGAGTTTTCTCGGACAGTCTTTTGAGACGTCCTGTATATTAACCCATGTTTCCACCGAATTAGTCGTACGTCTTTTTATTGTGAGATTACGTGATTCTACGGGCTGCATGCACTGCTGTTACGATGCAATGACTAGCATCCTTCCTCTGCTGCTCTACTACCACGCTGAGTCATTTATTAGTTCCCCAATGACCCTTCCCATGACTTTTTCCCCCATATACTTATCCCATAGGGTCCCCACGAAATCCCTTCTTTTTTTTACGATTGTCGTAATTTCTATCGAGCTCCGAAGTCTCTGGATCTTTGAGGGATTTTCGTGTACTATCCGAAGCTCTTGAGACACATAAAATTTTGTTTTCTTCGGTTTGTGTCAGCCTCGTTAAGCCTTTTGCCCACAATGAGACGATTGCGTCATATGCAGTGAAACGGTTGAAAAAAGACGTGTTTTTCCCACGAGGCAGGCACTAATCTCCACTCCGTGGATTGATTCGTTTTTTTAATTATGGTCTTATCATCGATATAGGTTCGCATTTATTACTCGCTTGTAAGTTTGTGGTTGCGAATACTCACCTGGCAAGATCATCGCTCTTTATCTATTCCAGGAAAAATTGTCAGAACCGATTACATATGAAAAGATTTTCAAAGCAATTTTTTTTTTGTAAGAATTGTCGATATAAATTCGTGGCACTTGTGGACGTGTGCGTTTCGAGCGTGGCTTTACAAACATTTACGTACACGAGTAATGTATTCGAATATGTATCGATGATAAGGCCAAATGCTTGAATAAGATAAGGACGCACGAAATAAAATGTAATATTTCGTATTATCGTTTGACAGGCACGTATAGTCGCCGAGCGCGTTCTACGGGTCGTGCTGCAGGACGGAAGTGGTCATTATTATTGTTGTTACTGATGCCGCTGTTGGTCCGGGGAATAAGGGCCGAGGGTTGATGCGAAGGAGGGCCTTACAGCACGAGAGCAACTATCGTATGGAGACAAAAACAGAGACAGTCTGAAGAGAATAAAGACGTCAAATGAAGTAGCTGCCACGAGAAAATACGTACCAGGGTGACACGAAATAAAAATAAATTTTTTTTTTAAAACTAGCGAAGGAGTTGAAAACACGAATAAGTGGGGCTGAAGAGGATTGTGGGAACGACGACACTGTGCCCTCTCGTGAACTCAAAGATCCTGCACTCCTGGGACTGCTTCCTAGTTGTCCCCTTCTCTGTCTCTCGCGTTTGCTCTCTTGATTCTTTCCAACACTCAACCATGTCGTACACGAATCGTTTTCCTCCCACGCAAAACACGAGATATCGTAGCAGCTGGGGACCTTCCTCCGTATCGGCCTTCGCCCGTGCTGATGTTCCGAGACCCTCGCCCGAGGAGGAAGAGTTTGCCGAATTTTACAACGAACGTCTTCACTCCGCACAAAGTCGACAACTCATACCCCTCCAGGAGGATCTCGCCGATTGGATCAACAAGACGATAAGTGAGTCATTGTTTTACTTTTATCAGACCCGATATTTGTTTCATTACACGTAGCTCAATATCACGACGCGATGCATGTTTTCAAAGTCGCTACACAAAACCACACATCTTAATTCTGGACACGTGTTTATCCTTTTTTCAATCCTATTTTTTTATTTTGAAGAATTCTTCAATTTCGCAAACGCCATCTTTTCTGAAAAACCCAAATATCTATGGAATTTCTATTTGAATGAAAGTTACCGCTCGGTCTAAATTACGCAGCAGAAACAACAAATATTTCGATGTGCGTTGTATAACGCGAGGTTCGAATCACATTTCGAAATCGGATCGTTCCGGTCATGTGAGCAGCATCGCCGTACTCCATTTTCTTTTTTCATTCAGTTTTCTTTCTCATTCTCACTTTCTGTGTCCCTCTGTGTCCTTTCAACTCTTCTCTCATTTTTTATTCTCCTATTTTTTTTACTTTTTGCTCCTGGTCTTTCTCACTCCGTTCCGGATTTGGTAAATGCTCGCAGCAGACGTCCAGACGACTAGCCAGCCTGTGCATTCAACACCACACTAGGCAGATTATATACTCGGCACAAAGACCAAACATGCTCCGTTCGTGTTTCATTCATCGCCGTGTTACGCCACTCAATTTCGTATGTTACACACGAATTCTTGGCTCGTCAGGCTCGCGTATAGGTAAAGGCTATTTCGATTTAATCAGCTTTGCTTTGATATAATCTTTGTTTGGATTTTGACGAGTTAACACGTTGCTCTCGTCGCCAGAACACAAACAATTTACAAAACAATCCTTCCGGTCATTTTTGGATAATCTCTTTGGATCATAAAAGAATTCTCGAATTTATAATAAAAAAAATATCTATCGATCCAGAGCAATGAATTTGAATCCGTTATATCGACGAAAAATCGTCAATCGAAATTCGTTGAAGTCGTTGGAGCGAATACGAAAAAAATGACAAAAAACCACGTTCTCACAGTGGGTGTGCGGCGCAAGGTTTTGTTTCCTGACGAGAGAGTGGCCTGTTGTTAAGCCTGCAGATGTTCGTTATTTAAGCCACGAGTTTTCGTGACGTCGTGTGCTGCCTTTTCAGACCCGAGCATGACAAGGCGAATCGAGTGGCTAAGGGTGAGAGGCAAATGGAAAGAATAAAGAAGCCCATATACAATATGCGATGAGGCCCTATAATCGCGCTTCCTTAGGACTATCGCACGTTCATTCATTCATTCAATTCCTGCCTACAGATATGAGAAGGTGTAATTGCTATTGTCGATTCAAATCTATTTAATCCAATTTTCGAATATATTGAATTTTTGGGGAACAACAAAATGCAGTTAAAACTGCAAGGAATAAAATTCAACAATTTATTGAATTTCTCCACGAGATATTTGAATTTTTTGGAGAACTGCAGTTTTCCAAATTATTTTATTCTGGAAAATCCACTCGGAGTCCGATATCGGATCGGTGCAAGAAAAACATTGTAACCAGAGACAGCTCAGCTGGTGGACGTACGAGTGCTTGTCAGAGTTGCCAAATTTTAAGCTCCAAATGAGTGTGAAAAGTTTTATTAAGTTACTGACTGGGTTACACGATCCCACCGAGTCTAAGGGAATCGCATCGCTTCGCCTAACCCGGTTAGCCTAACGATCCGACAAGCCAAAGTTTCGCTTTCTTTTTTTTCCCCCTTCCCGTACTCTCCTCTCTTCTTTCCGTACACACTGCGAAAACGATTCGGAAATCCGATGATGGCATATACATCTCTTTCTCGTTTTTTTATCCTATCAGTGTCGAAAAGTTTCTACACGAAATTTCACTCCATTAAGTCCAAAAGAGAACCTTGCCAAAAATCTCGTCCTAGAAAGCTCAATCACGAGGCATAATTCACGAATCGAATCACGCGGCATTATTATGACTTTTTAATTTGAGAAAAAATTATGCACGATACGTGGAGATGCCAAAAAGGGAATATCCAACTCGTGAGATGAACGAGAGCCTGAGGGACGATTCTTATCACATTGGATAGGCCAACCGCTCACATTTCTCTGTATTTTTCCTCATATGGTTCTTTATTACTTACAAGGCGTTGGTATGCGAACGGGTATTCGTCACTTGCTCTACTGAACGCTATCGAAGCACGTTCCAAATAAGTTAACAAAGTCGTACACCAACGACTGAAGGGTTATGCAGTCAGCAACGGATATCAGCGATCAGCTCACGCGGAGATGTTTCTAGAAATAAGTTTTTGCTCAAATAATCTCTAATGATTTTAGTCTATCGCGATCAAACTATTTTGGTTTATCGTGAGTGTAGCAGAAAGCTATGTGCCAATCAAAGACAATAACTTATTCACCAGGCGTACGGATGATTTCTTCATGAATTTTGTATCGAGTAATCACTTTGGACGATCCAGTTTTGCCACTTCGTAATCGATAGTGCATTCTGGGCGACCACTTATTTCTTGAATGAGTGAACGACGAGCACTTTTGGTGGCATTCGGTGTTGAACACTATTTGCGTGACAGGCGCAACCACCTCCGATCGAGACCGGCCAATCCGGTCTTCGTGGCTTTGTATACTCATGCGTAGTCTTCTGAACACTGGACCACACTGGAAGGTTATATGAATGCGAGCCTTCATCCACAAGAGAAACTTCTTTCCGACAATCTTTGGAACAGTGAAGATTTTCGAAGTTTTCAAATAATCGATCCATTCCAAGGAGGAAGTGAGTTCAACTTTTTTCGAATTTCCACCCAGAAATGTCGCCACATCCGTTTAGTGAACTAAATTGTAATTAATATTTTGAGATCAGTTTTTCTTTAGGTTACTCGATTCGTCTCCTGCATCAATAAGCGTCACGATCGGTAGAGTTTCCCCTGCACGTACACATCGAGTCTCATATTCGTGCAATAAATAGCTGCACTTTTTCGACTCGATTTTTTTCTCATTTCCAGTCAAGGTGAACGAGATTTCTCGAAGGAAAGTGAGTATCACGAGATACGGCAGGCTTTAATTTATTGACTCGAAAATATTTATTAAAATTCAGATCACGCCGTAGTAAGATATTCTTCTCATTCGAGTGCATTTTTTTTCCCTCATTTCCCATACCATCTTTTTATCGAGAGGTATGTGATCTCGAATCGTTTTCTTAATTAAAGGGGTTAAGGAAGAAAGTACACGCAGGATTGGCACAGAGCAAGAAACAAAAGAAGCAATTGTCGCATCGATAATTGGAAATTCCTCTCGCGTATGAAGCTATTTCCTCTCGTAAAATGGTTGCGTGCATGCGTGCGTATCTCCAAGAGAATGCAAAATAACGCGCAGGCAAGAATCGTACGCTGCGACGACCATAGTTAAATGACCAGAAGGCATACATTTCAACGTCTCATCATTCCGTTCTCTCTTCTGAGTGTACATAAAAGCTGATTTTGCACGTTGTGGCGTCTCCGTGACTCACCGGAAGTTGAACCCGGCCCACCCTGGGACTCCTTCCGTGAACAATCTCTCTTTCTCTCTTTCTCTTTCTCTCTGTTCTTCTGCGGACGCATGAGAGTCCTTCTTCATCCGAAGGGCCTAAAACCAGCATTAAACCTGGCACAAACCACTTCCTTGAAAAATGTTTCTCAGAGTCCAACCTCTTTTTCCTGGTTCCGCGAGCTTCCGAACGACGACGTTCCCACCGCATATTTTATTCATACGAAACAACAATTTCATGAAAGAAACACAATTATTTTTTGCATTTCTTTCTTTCGAACCTCCTCCGATCCAAATCGACCTCATGCCGAGGGAAACACAAACAAACAGTTTCATTCATCCCGAAATTTTCATTTTCGAGAAAAGGTTGACGCTTGGAAATCTGATTTTCTCTCGAGATCGTTTTCAACCCCTTTTTCGATAGAAATTCATTCTAGAATCTTGAATCATCATAACTTGGCACAAAATTATTATTTTTTTATGTTTATTATGATATTTTTTGGTGAAAACTCCAAAAAACCAGAATTGCGGTGATTTTGCCGGAATTTCCCCAACGATCTGCTGTAAAATGTAAATTATACCGGAAAATTTTTTTCTCAACATGTGACTCTCGCAGACTCGAATTTCGAAAATCGAAACATTTTCAAATACAAGGTTGTGACCCGGTAACAACATCGGAGATGAAATTGCGGGCAGCTAGTACCCGCTGTGGTATACATTAGCTAGCGATACGCCATGCGGTAGAGGCGCGTCTCGAGCTTCACGGATAAGTTCCGGGTGACTGAGATCCTTGAGAGTCGAGTGTCCCCTGTGTCTCGCCCATATTTATGGGCCTACATAACGCTGTGAATGCAGGAACGTGCATTTTTAGGCCATTCATATCCGTATACGGATACATATAAAACATCTTAAAACGAAAATTGCGTTTCCATTATGAAAATACTCCCTTTATCTCAGTAAACTGGGAGACCGCAGTGTGTCTCATATTTTGTCTAATTTTTCATCCCTTTTCATGATCCAAAAATAATCAAGAGACGCGATAGCTTTTTCCACTCTCTAATCGTAATGACGAAACCTCCAAGAACCTCTTTTCGGGCTTTTCCCGCAATCATACACTGAAACACGAGGAAAGAAAAAGGTTCAATATTTTTCTGGATCCCCTGAAAGCGATAATCCATCGTTGCACGAATCGTAACAAAAATAACGCCGCCAACGTTACTGGCACAGCTGGCTTCTATGTATGTTCTTATTATTACGCCACATATGTCAGTGTGATGCATGAGACTGCTACAGAAAAGTTCTCTACTCTACGAAAGAGGAACTGAATGATAGTTGCTATTTTCACATGAGAGAATCGCCATAGACTCGGCGACTTTTGCGAATACTAGACTGTCACGACGTATTGTACAATATTCGATTCATATGACTCACGTGAGAACTGTATCAATGACTTTATTATACGTTGTTGGCAAAAAAAAAGAAAAAAATATTTCAGGTAAACGCGTTGCTCAAGTCCACGTATTCCCATTATTGCGATTCGTGTGAGCTTAGCTTTGATGTGTGTTTGCATGTGTGTGTTTACAATCTCTATAGGTGCCCGCAGTGCAGTGTTGAATGCATTCGGCCACGATTCTGTAATACGTGGGATGAAGTGTTAATTGCTGAGGAGCCAATGAGCGAGTCGGATTCTATTCGGAGGAACTCAATCTTCTTTTTTTTTTTGCTGGAATGAGTGATCGCATTCGCAAAAAATGGTAAAAGCCAAGATAAAAAAAGTCGACTTTCGTCATTTTCGTGAAACGGAATAATGAAAAGTGGAAATAATCGCGGGGTTTTTCGTATCAGCAAACGCGAACTCCTATCGATCACTACGTTTGGGCTAATCCATTTTTCAGTTCTCCGGAGAATAAAACTCAGCAATTTTATTCTCCGGATATGTTCTCAGCCGTACGAGAACGATGGGAAAAATATTGACCGATTAATTATTTTTTTCTTTCGGCGATAACACTCCTTTCCCTTTGACCTCTATGATAATTTTTTTTTTGGTTCTCATCGGACACTAAGCCCTTCGAGTGAATACAGTCCCATGCATGCACGACTTGGACGAGTTGTAGAGGGGAGCGGAGTGCATGAGATAGCGAGCCAAGAGCAACTGAGAACTGTGGATGCACAAAATAAGAGTCGAGAGGGTCACGAGAGAACCGTCGCGGTACTCTCTCATTATCATCCGCATCTGTATACTCTTCTCCGTCTCTCTCCCTCACTCCTTTGTATTGCTCCCAAGAGTTGCTCAACCCAACTCTTTCGCATTGCTCGGAGCTCGTATCGCTCACAAGGATTCCTATGACTTGCTTACGGATTTGCTGACCATTCACAAAGTGTCTTTAGGCTCGAGTTCGACGATAAAGAATATTTATTTTCAGATTTTCCTTTTTCTATTTACATTAGCGGGATTTTTCGATCGGGATCCGATTGAGGCCACTTGTGAAAAAAAAACGTATACCACGCGTCGAAGAAAGAAACGTCGTCGATGTTTATCCTCGACGATCGTGATTGGCCGGAAATTTTTAGCTTTTTTTATAGCGAACGATATGCAGGTCGATTGGACGTAGAAAACGTTGTGTATCGTTTTTATAGCGACTCGTGTGTACAGGAGAGACACACGACATCGCCACACCGATCGTGCTCGACCCTTAGAGATTGTTTTTTTCTCTGTGTTAAATTTCGATCTACCAGAGCAACGAGCGCAGGAGATCCCGTTTTGGAATAGAAACGATCGTGCCGAGACCGAAATCGTCTCCTTCTGGACTCGATCCGCAGATCGATTATAATATATTTATTAAGCTCGAGTGTGGTCGTTATTATTGTGGCTCTTCATTATTGTGTCTTTTTTCCGCACGTACATCCTTGCACACGGATCTACATCCTACTTTATACAGCGATGGAGAAAATAGACAGGCCAGGTGTACGAGTTCAGCGCATGCGATTCTACGAAGCAGCTGTTGATTTTTTATATTTGCTTAAGAATGTACCAAGAGCTTTATCTTCGTCCCGGAAGTCTTCCAGGACATGTGGTTTATTTACGGGACTCGAAACTGTACGATAATTCGTTGTGCATCGTTTTACATTCGCCATCTTCCGCTTTATTCATTCCGATAATTCACAAGTCTTCTCGAGCGATATCAAACAAATAATTACCATCTCATGCAGCTTAATGGCTAAATATTGAGATGGTTGTTATACGAAAGTAAATTTTCTCCACAGTACAAGTTTTTTCGGTTGAGAAAAAAGGAGACGACGAAAAGTCATTTGCGTAACTTTTAGAAAATTGATTTCCATACAAAACCACATTTTCCTCAAGCTCGAATATTGTTTCGATTTTAAAAAAATCCTTTTCTCTTTCCTTCGATTTAACAGGCCAATTGACATTCGGATCTAGTTTGCGGTTTTTTGCGTGGACACTGGAATCGGCTAGTCGCGACAATCGATCGATATAAACAGGAGTCATTGAGTGAAAAATCTGGAACAATTTCGCGCGTCTAGTTGTCGCACTTGCAGAAAATGGGACCAAGCCACAAGAATATACGATACTTATCGAATGCTTGACTGGATGATATTCTCATTTCACTCGACCCTGGTTTTGAAAATTATTCATCGATGAAACATTGCTGGCTCGCGTTTTTTTTCCACTTCTTGCAACTTAACGTGCGCACGTTAGATCGCAAATTTTACGGTTATCACGAATGCTTTTTAGTTTTTTGAGTCTCCTGGGAATCCTCCACATTTTTAATGCCGTTTCTCAGTCGATTCGACAACGATCGGCAGGGAGCGGCGAGAGATCGAAAAGCAGATAAGCTTCAATTTTCTTTCATCTTTCATTCGTATCTGCACAAGCGAGCACAAGGACGCCCTCTTTGTGCTTAATGAAATTCGTGGTAGACGAGGAAATCATTTTTGGTACGCACAGCTCTCGCAAAGCCACGCGCACGCACAACACACACACACACACTTACGTAGAATCTGAATTTTAAATCCAACGCTCGATAAGGCAGTAGTCACGATCGAGTCTCGTATACGAAATACTTGGATGAATATCCTCAAAGGAAAATAAAAAAATGGTGTTCCCCTTGGTTGAACATGATTTACAAATCGAACCAGGGTCGAAGTAATGAGAAACACCGACAGGGCATTTTGCATTCGAGTTTGGACACCGTGAATTGTGTAATAAGACTTCAACGTACACCTGATTAATTCTGGATGAATTTACATTTAATCTCGAAAATGCTTTCAACAATGATCGAATTTTCATTCAACCTTTCGCGAATTTTTCCATTCGGACTTTGATTTCTTGCAGGGACAGGATCGATCGTTGATATCGATTCGAGAAAAAACCTTGTTCTCATCATTTACTTATTTTATTGTCTTTTTACAGATACCGATCACGTGACTGGTGACAATTTCTTCGACGCTCTCGACAATGGTGCTGTGGTTTGTAAATTGGCTCGAGTGATACAGGAAAAAGCCAGAACTGCCGTCGACGCTGGAAGAGTCAAAGGGGTGAGTTTTTTCTCCACGCTTTTTTCATCGTGTCAACTCTTCAACATTATTTTTAATTAGCCGCATCAACATTGAACTTGCTAAACCAACGACGAAATCCACTCGAAAAAGGGATATTGACTTTCGGCGAGACGAGAGAAGTCCATTGAAAAGTGTGATTATTGCATCCAATGCATTACATTGAGACTATGAAAAATGCAGTTTTCCAATAGTATGAAAAGAACTTGTTTTTGCTCAGTCAATTTTCCATCACATTACGGATTTGTGAGGGACAGACACTCGAAAAAATCAGAGTACTGCCTGTTAATTGAAATACATTAGGAATATTTTGCCCGGTCAAAAAACTCATTTTTAATGAGAAAAAATATAAAAAAACGCATTTTTAATGAGTTTTTATAAATAAAATTGAATATTTTAATTAGAGACTGCAATTTTCAGCCAACGCCCGTCATACGTGGAAGATGCTGGGAAAATGCAGCACGGCGAAGCTTCTTCTCCAGGGACAATATGGAGAATTTTATACAATTTTGTCGACGACTCGGTGTTCACGAGAATCTTCTATTTGAAAGCGATGACCTTGGTAAGAAATGGATAATTTCTTTCACCCATGAAAAACCATAAGAAAAGATGATCGGCTCTGACTTTTCGGTCACAGAGGCCCGGGAAATGATCATGACACAAAACTAAAAGGACCTTTGCTTCGAAAAGGCAATCAACCACGAACAGTTCCTTGAGAAACTGAGTTTCTGTGCTCCCAAGTTTCAGTAATTCCCTGTCACCTGTAGAGAACCAAACGGCAACCATAACCCACCGGAAGTTGTTTAGCAGCGAATCCTGCAGCTTTTATCGTGCTTTTAACGCCTCGCAAAGACTTCCAACAGCGTGGCTGCCTTTTTTTGTTCCACGTGGTTGTACTGATCCACTGGACGGAAATCCCAACGCGTCGACAGTATTACTACAAACGACTACCGATTGATGTCACGTTTCTCACCAAATTCTACGTTTCTTAAGAATTCGGAGTAAAAAAAAAGACTCAAGTGTTCACCGCATGTCATTAGAGCTGCGCTCTACATTTTTACTCTCATTCGCCACTGCGACCCGGAGGCTGAGCTCGAAGATGTTTGGCCTTTGTCTTCTCTCCCGATTCCCCAGGCAACGAGACGTCATCATTCGTGCCAAGCTCTCGTTCATTTATCTTACAGTACAAGAGAATTGGCGACGAAGAGAATAATTAAATCATCTCTGAAACAATGTGTCGCTCTAATTTTGTCTTTTCTTTGTCGTGAACCGACGTCATGTTTCATTTCGTGCTCTCAGTCTCAATCTCTCGACGTTACTGTTACGTGCACGTTTTCAAATTCGGCTTTGTCGGAAGAGGGAAACTTCGTGTGCCCGTAGAAACAAGTACTACGTGGGCGGGTGTGTGTCTGCTGTGCGTTAGCACACGCGCGAACGATAGAAGGCAAGAGAGTGAGTGGATCGTTAATGTGCACCCCGCTCAACGGCGCTCCAACGCCAAAAGCTCGACGTTGTACTGTCCCGTTCACTATATATCCACGTTGTCTACAAAGAAATCTCGGTACACGAGACTTCAGCGAGCAAAAAAAAAAAAAAAACGAATTGTCACAAGCGATGCGATCGAAATTTATTTGAGTGATTCAAAAAGTTTATGAATCCTGTTGTCCTTCCAATAGAAACTTTTCCACACCCCAGACTGATTGCATACTTTTTAGATTTCAATCTCAGCACCGAAACATTACAAGGTCGGTTGATTATTTGAAGCAACAGTTCGTAGTTAGTTTCCGGTTTTTCCAATGGTACGAAATATCAACTGATTCAAGTTGTTGCTTCAAAATCCAAAGAGAACTGATTCAGATGAAGAGTTCGCAACTATCTGACACCCCAATGAGCCTGAAGCTTGCATTGACGCAATGCCACGGAATGAAAAAAATAAACATAATTCGTTACGTTCATTTAGACTTTTTTTTCGTAAAATTCGTATCGTAGAATAAAAAAGTGACAAATCATTTTTTTTTTCATTTCGTGGCATTGCGTCGATGCAAATTTCGGGCTCATACACCCCATGAGTTTTTCTTCAGACTTTGAATTGATTTCGTTGCAAAGTAACTATGGAAAACGTCGTAGCTCTGATCCATTCAAGGCTACGATCCAAATTTATTAATGATAAATCTGTTGGTTTGATATGAATTTTGCAGTTTTGCACGGCCAGCCAAGGAATGTTGTCCTCTGTCTGTTGGAGGTAGCGAGACTTGCCTCGAGATATTCGCTCGAGCCACCCGGTATAGTACAACTTGAGCGTGAGATTGCAGCCGAGCAAGAAAGAGATTTACACTGTTTATCGGACAGCGGTATTTCGCACAGCAGTTTAGTGTCATGGCAATTCCAGCCACCTTCGCCGACCCAATCGCCTAAACCGCAACCAGACAAAATCAAGCATAGCAGGTGAGTTGGAAATTAGCGAAGCGAGCATTCCTTGTAAAGCTCTGTCTCTGTTTACCTTCCGCGACGATCAAATCATCGACTTGGGTATAATTTCAAAAATAAACAGAAATTACGAACGCTCAGGGAGTCTCAGAAATGGACCATTATCGCTATCGATACCTTTTCGGCTTATTATCAGGATTCTCATTTGTTTTACGGAAACTCACGCCTACTTATTGGCCTTTTCGGTTTCCGTAGGTTTTTTTTTCGATGCCAACTCCCATCAGACTTTGCCAAGATACGAAATTAATAACTGGGCGAGTCAGGGCGAGAACTCGGCTGGTTACATCCTGCGAATAATAATGAGAACTGACGGATCTCGGAACTAACGTAACGCTACACGTTCCGGGAGCGGCGTCGCGTACGATAAATGTTTGACTCGCAGCAGTCTTATGCATATTACAGTTTACAGAATGCATTCCTAGCAAAAATCCTTCCGGGTGCAATTTTTTTGTCTCTGTTTTTAATCGGCAGTATTTTTTTTTCAAACGAAATAGAAATTTTCGCAATTTTTAATTATTGATTTGTATACTCACTGATAGCAATGACGTGCTCAGAGGTCATTCAATGTTAGATTCGTTCGGACGGAATTGCCCATACGTACGAACATAAATCGTGTAAAATGACGATAGGGAATTCAAAGTGCACACGCGATCTTTCGCTTCTCGCGTGGTAAGGTTCGATGATGATGATGATGGTAGAGTTTAAATGGACATGGGTACACATATTTACATTCGAGCAAGTCGAGTCAAGCCGTAGCGCTTTTATGAACGCCACACACACCGGACACCGTTTCGTAATTAATTTATGTGCTGTTAGCTCGCGCAACCACCTAATAGAGGCATTAGATTCATCCGTTCCGTTATCATGTATCCGAAGATAGTCCGTACTCGGCATATCGTGCTCGGAAATTCATTAATGTAACAACCGATCTCCATTTCTCTTATTTGTTCATGGATTACAAAAAAAAGGTTTTGCTCAGTTACTTTTACTGTCAGTAATTAGGGACAAAATAATTTGTTCGATAATTAGTTATTACGAAGTTGTTGAGGATCGTTAATAGGAATGAATAGTTTATTGTGGGCAATATTTTAAAATAGTAACGTTTCTACGTATTTTGCAAAAAGGCGAATAAATTCATCAATCAGTTTTGGGGCTAATTTTGGTAAAATTTTGTGTTTTTATTTTTTTATTTTCAAGTTCGGCATCGGAAGTGGATGCCGTGGCAGAAAGATGGCTTGATCCCCCGCCAACGGTCAACCACGAACCGGAGATGCGACGTTCCGTCAGCGACAACGGTCCGACTGGGAGTGACGGTGTTCCTAGCGACACAACGGAGGACGATTGGTCCCGTGGAAGTGCCGAAGATCCCGACGACGTGCCATCGCCTTCCATTTCACCTTCTCCTGCTGAGCCACCCGAACACACCGGACCGATCACCGAACTCGATCGAAAGGTCTTCACAGTTTTATTGATTATTGTCATTTTGCACTTTTTTCTGACAGAATATGCGTGGAAAAGATTGATCAAAACTTGAAAAGTACAAAATTTTCCACACTGATCGTCCGATCCACAGTCTCACGCTGATATTATCAATATTTTGTGATCCTCTTTTTCACTATTGACTATTGTTTCCAGGTGAGAAGAGCGGCCGAGGCTGTGCAGAGGCTCTGTCAATGCCCTTCAGGAAAATGCTCCAAGCTGAAAGTCCGGAAAGTCGGTGAAGGACGTTATTACATTGCCGGACGAAATGTTTTTATTAGGGTGAGTCGATTAATGCTTGCGCTCGTTCGACGCGATATTTCATCGCATCCTAATTGACCTATTCCCTGTATCAATGTTTAAATTTGATGAAAAAAACAAACAAGTGATATCTCGAGGGTTTGGAAAAAATTTATATAAATAAGAAGAAATACTCCAAGGCCGTGCCACTAGGCTCATCGCTAATGATCGTGGTGTACGGTTTGTTCGCAGCTTCTCAAGGGACGACACATGATGGTGAGAGTTGGCGGGGGCTGGGACACTCTCGAGCATTTTTTGTCGAGACACGACCCGTGTCAGGTGAGGGTTCTCACCCGCGAAAGTACACCTCCACCTCGCAACAGCAAGCACAGCTTTCTTCACATTCGGGCCAAGTATCGGAGCCCTCCGTCCGAGTCTCTTACAGGGCATTAAAATTTCTCTCTTTTCAATAACTGCTTTTTCTTCTTCATGTAAAGACGCATATGAAGATAAAAAAGCATTGTGTCCAGAGAGCGCCGCGACATTCTTGGGCAATAGCATTCCAGCATGTTGGGTATTTCGATGATGTTGCCACTGATAAAATTCCATTTCAACTTTTTCTACGATCACTTATCGCCCCAATGAGACACTAATTAATTAGTGCCAAGCTACTAATCAATTCAAAAGATTTTCCCATCGGTTCGTTTTATAGATGGAAGGACAATTGTTTTTTTTTTACATTAACATTGCAACCTCTATAATCTAAATATCTGACACGGGTTTTGGGCAAGTTTATCCATAGAATCATTTACGATATGCATGTGTTCATCAAAAGGATCGTTTCCCAGTCGTCACTGCACTGCGTCTATTATTCGGAACTCGTGCTCACGTTCAAATTATCGTAGCCTATTTCACGCAGCCTGCCTAATAGTTATTTACGATACATAAACATATATAAATATGTATAAACACATTAGTATTTTGATACCTTGGATACAGCACTTGTACTATAAAAAAGCAAACAGTCTTTTCGTCCAATTTATTATCATCGTTAGGGCCTGTCGAAATTTATGAACCAAGGAGCTTCGAGATCCAAAATTTACATTAAATTGAACGATCGATTCTTCAATCACGATATCACACACAGGCACACACAAGAAATATCAATCAGATAGGAATATTGTATCATGACTATTTTTGCATACTAACAAGATATAGTTAATAGTTTCGGATGCATTGAAAGACGTTTCGACGTCTCTCAGCGACTAATCTGAAGGATTGACCAGCTGAACAAAAGCTCGACAAAATCGTTTCCATATTTGATCGAAATGTTAAAAATGCAATAACGTCCGATACATCACGCTAGTTTCACATGCACCGGGACACGCCGGTAGTTGGTAATTTAGTCGATAAGTTACGCAATGGCCATGATGGAGATCGAAGGCACTTGATATCATAAAAGTGCGAACGGAGTCTCAGGAAGACGAAGTGAAGGAAAAATGAATAAATTTGTTAAGTCCATTGACTGGGTATTTTTAGAACGTTGGGAAAAAAAATCTGTGACTAAATTTAGCGATACTTTGTATCCACAGAAAAAAAAATGAAAACGAAAAAAAAAAGATTCTTTAGTAAATCACTAAGTGCAACGGTCGCGTGCATCTCTGGCCATTGCACATTTTCAAGGGTTGCACACCGTGCACTTCTTTTTATGAATATACACGGATATTTATATAAACATTTGTGGCTTTATTGATGGAATGTCAAATAAGTCAGAACGGCCATTAATTCGTAAGAGAATTATCTCGATAGATCAAGTATCATGGAAAAAAGGAGATCGGCTCAAAATTTCTTTGAATATTCGAGTATTCATAAGTCACGCAGCTTCTTAATCAAGAAGAAGAAACGTAGACTGGTTGTGAACTTGCCGATTTGACAAAGTGTCGGCTCGGTTACTTTATGCCTCGAGATAATAGAGTACCCCGAGCCCTACGAGCTTTGAATGCATTGGGTTTGTCATGTTTTTTTTTCGAATATTTCGAATTCAATAAGGAAGTAATTATTGAAAAATTCATTTTGTTTGTTACTCACGAATCCTTTGCGACGGTATTCAATTTTTCTTTCTTTCATTTGCATTTTTCGTACTAAGTTGTCATTTTTCGAGTCTGTGGAAAAATCGCACATGACAGTGGAAATTAAAAATTCTAGATTCACGTCCAATCGATCGATAATCATTCCATTTCTATGATATTTGTCGAAGATGCGGCACTCGCATACCGTCGAGAATACAATTCAATCTAGGCTAATTAGTATTACTTCACAATTTATCGCCTAACGCTCATTTATATGCTTCATATCGTATACAACCGTATCTGCATATATATATATATTTATATATACACATAACTGCCTGTAATCTACTTTTTGTATTTTTATAAAAATGCTTAGGGTTAAGGTACGAGGGGGTTAGGTATCGGTGATAAAATAATGATTCTAGGCGTGCCAAGTTGAAGGACGGTCTTGGGTTTTGTTTTCAGAAATGCAAGAGTACACTCTGCAAAGGAATACCAAAGCTAAGGAACACGAGACGAGTTTTGTCGGCGCGTTGAGGCTATTCACGTAATTCTAATTAATTACATATTTTTCGTAGAAACAAATGTTTTTTAATTGTACGAAGAAAGGCAAGGAAAATTTGGAGATTTCCGATGGAGCCTCGTTTTCGCTGCACTTAGCAAATAACGTTTCTTGTTAATCCTCCTACCTGGCTATTGATTATTTTGCTGGAGTTTGATGACCGGGTGCTAGCAATTGCGTGCAAAAATTGCAACTCCGTCGATCGAACTAATCTGTCGCCATAATTGTATTTAATAGAGAAAAATTAAAAAAAGGAAAAAAAATGAGATACCAGGAGATGAAATAAAGTAGATTTACGTTGATAATTTTTAAATATAGAAATGAAGAAACGCAAAAAATCGATCGTAATGTTTGAGTGTACCTGGTATTATTCGCGTCGTTTCGGAACACGTTTAAAATAAGTTTGCTGGCTGGTCGATGGTTTATTCACGTGCGAGAACCGACTCTGCGAGAATTCACGAATACGATTGTATTTATTAATAATAAGTGCATTGAGGATTCATTTTCAATTATATTGTACTTTGATTGTTATCTTTTGTTGAGTAATAAAATGTTTAATTGCAAAGTTGCCGGAAACCTCTTTTAATAATCGCTCATTCTCTCCGAGGTTTTCAAATGAAGCCAACGAGTAGTTAACGTATCTAAGTATTAAATATATTTTCGATGTAAAATACAGAGAGCACTTAAAAACTTGGATTCGTCATTTGTTTAAATTCAAAATACATAGTTGTTTGGTTAAAAATGAAAATTACAATTTTCGACGATCATGATCGCTGCTGGGGAGTAGCTCGCCGCTTTATAGGCTAATAATACTTGAGAAATAGTCTCGTACTACCGGGGAAAAATATTGGAAAGACTGGTAAATGCATCTGTGGTATGTTTACTCGAGCAGCTTCGTCTGATCTTAAACTTTGGATAATTTGGTGGGAATGAGAACACCCAAAGACTCGATTTAAAATTATATCATATTTGTATATATTGATATATATATACCTCATAGATACTTGAATTCAGCGCAAGTACGATGATCAGGAATTTAGTTTTTAATTGACATTTATTATTTTTTCTTATTTTTGCCCAAAGTGAGAGTGTGGTGTTGGGCTTGTTGGGCTATCTGCGTCTTCCGCCTGTTGAATTCGAGGATATCGTCCTCCAGCTTCTTTCGACTCTCCTCGACCTTCTTCTTCTCCTCCGTGTGGTCCTTTTTCAATTTATCGAATTTGTTGTGCAGCTGCAAAGTAAAACAGACAAGGATAACGAACGATCGGAGCTCGAACTTTCATTTTTTTTAACGTGAATCTTATACAAGACGTCAGTGAATCGAAGCAAACGTTGGGCTTAGTTTTTAAAAGGAAATTTTGAAAAAAATCGCCCCGGTACAGTGGTTCAGGGTGAAGAATGACTATTCACCTCTTTTTCGGCTTCCTTCAGCTCGGCCTCGGTCTCCTTGACTCGCGCAACAAACATTTGACGCATCTCGTCCTCTTTTTGTTGCAACTCCTGCAAATGGGTCGAACGTTTTGCTTCACAAGTCTGCTGAAAACTCACTGGTTTGTTCTCGCTATCTACATCGCTGAAGCCCATCTGTAGGACATCGATTTCAATGGAGAATTAGTTGGTTGAGAAATCCTAATTATTTCGTATGTTTATTTGTGGAATTATTGCAGAAAACTTTGGCTTGGGAAATTTTACCTGTTCGAGACGTTTCTTTCGGTAGAGCTCGTAGTGGCGGCAATGAGTTTTTTCTCTCATATCCTCCATGTTGGTGCGTATAAGCATTTCTCGTAATTTGACGAAATCACAATGTAACTCGTTCTCAACTTGTACAGTGCCCCATGGATACTGACGAGATCGCATCATTTTATTACCCACGCGTACGAAATCAGTGCTTCCAACCACCGCGAATGGCACGTGATTATTCATCGTAGAATTTACGTCCGCCACGCTCTCATCGTCCGTTGGGAATTGATAAATATGCACCCCATTGTTTTGTAGTTCCGTTATTATTTTGGTCTTTAAATAATAAGAAAAATAGAAGCAATAAAAAATAAATTGCATTTTTTCTGCGTCATTTTTTCAGGTTTATTCGAGAAGACAGCAAGAGCCTCAAACTCACTTTGAATTTTTGTAGTTCAGTCTTTGATATCGTGTCGGCCTTGGCTATTATGGGAATGATATTGACTTTTGTGTCCAACTTTTTCATGCACACCAGATCAATGGATTTCAATCTGAAATAATGAATAAAAGATTTCATCATCATTGAATCACGAAACTTCAACGTGGGCTGCAGACCAGTGCGAATTTTTCCTCTCGACATTGTCTGTTATTATGGAAACGGTGCAAAACATGATTTTTTTTTGGCTTTGAAAAAATAGAATCGGTTTTGTTCTTCCGAATTCAACAAACGTGAATAATTTTCAATCATTTTAACGGGTTACGATGCAACTTTCCAGATTAAGTTTGCACGTTCTAAGCCGCAAATCGGATCGTTCCAAATTTATCACCGAAATCTCACAACATGGTGCACGTCGAAGCAACAGAATGCCATAATATTCAGAGCAAAACTCACCCATGGCCAGTTGGACAAATGAAGTAGAGACAAACGTGAATTCTGCTGTCGTGATAAGTCGACAGCGATCGTTTGATTTTCAGTTCTTCCTGCAAATAGGCCTCGAACTGAGCGTCAATGTAATCGACGACTGCCTTGAAACTGTCCTCCTTGTTGATTTGATCGCCATAGCCGACAGTGTCGACAATCGTCAGCTTCAGTCTAACGTTGCTCTCTTGCAGTTCGTAAGTGTGGGCCTTCAGTTTTACGGATGGTAGATTGTGGGGACTTTGATTGGACTCGAAACTCGTATTGAACAACGAGTCCATCAGCGTCGATTTTCCGAGACCAGTCTCACCTGTTTATTCAATTAAAATTCATTTGCAAATCGATATTAAATAAAAAGAGGTGACAAAAAGAATAACCGATAGGCCTGAACGAAGGATTTCCAATTTATTGTCAAAATGGAGAAGACGTTGCAAAATAAATGTAGAAAAAAAAAACCAGAGAGGCAATAAACATTTAGCATGATTATTTAATCATTATGAATAAATAGGAATGGGAAATAAAAGGCTCACTGCATTTTTTTTACGAATGAGTGTAACTGACAGAGTCTATCTGTCAAGGAGACAAAAATTGTGTATAGAGAATTTGAACAGTGACTCACCGATGCACAGGATATTGAAGACGAATCCATTTTGCACTGATTTGTTAACCAGCTGATCAGGCAAACTATCGAAACCGACATGGCCGGATAACTTGAGATTTCGAAGGTTTGTTTCTAACTGGGAATCGAATAATAACAATGAGAACACAACGTAAATAGAGACTAGCGTTCATCATAACCTCAAAAGGATATTAGGTTGAATTTATAATACAATGTCCCGTTAAAATGTAGAGTGCAACGCGCATATATAAATAGAATTTCCGGCACCGTTATAGTTCTTTTATAGTTCACGTGAGAAATACCGGATGAAAAAGGACGAGAAGATAAACGAACCAACGCCCTTCGGAAATCGGTCAATCGTTTCAAGGATAGACTGTTTTTCAGACGATGCGAACGTGTCAATTATTTTGTTGAATTACGATTAACAAGATTGGACGAAATCATTCTTAATTAACGTACAAATTCGTTAAGGCACAGCTTACCTTGACGCGTTCGACGTCGACGGCAGCCATTTCTGATGTGTCACTGAACGAATACTCGGGCAGACGCCAAACTGGCCAGACTAGACTCTGCGACTGAGACACACACGACGGGACACTCAACAAACGATGGAGAATACAGTTGTAAGCTTTTTTCACGCGTTCTTCCCCTCCCCGCTCGCCCGTGCGTGGCGTTCTCGAGCCTGCGCGCGAATTATTTTGCTCCCCCAACCGCTCGCAATTTGTATCGGCTGGTCGAGATTCATTCCGATTTTCTGACGCCTTCGCGGCATATCGGTGATTCAACGGTCGATTTTTCAAAATATCAATAAATTTTATTCCTATTCCCATTCTCTTGTGCTAGTCATTTTTTTGAATGATATAAATTTTTATAAATTATTTAGAAGTCATTTACGATATTCTATCTATCGCCGATAAAGTAGCGGTGTCGTCTGGGATTTACCTTTATATGGTAAGACCTCGTTTAAGTTTTTTTTTTTTAAACACACTCGAGTGCGATACAGACAAAATTATATTCTGGTAGCGGAATATGTATTTATTAGTATTTCTGTGACTTTTGACACGAAAATAAGTTTCCAGTTGCCAATACAGACTTCGGAGGATTTCTCGCTTATTGGCCCGAGAAGTGATTTAGCGACCCTGCTCGTGAATGATTCACAGATTTTTAATCTTTATTTTTATTCAAACATTTTTCATGTTATCACGAATGCCATGGTGATCCATCGCTTACAACTAGTCATGACGATGAATAAGAGCGCAGATTCCAGTAAAAAAAGTGAAAATTATCCGGAGAAGGAGAGTATCTTTCGAGCAACAGAGTGTAGAGCGTTTAGAGCAACGACGGCGGAGTCTTGGGGGGCGCGGGACGCCCGCGGCCGGTGGGTGGCTCATATCGTTAGTACAGTGGGTGTCCGGGGGGGATAAGAAGCGCTGGTGTCGGGCCCGTGCCGCGTCGCGTCGCGCGTTCGCGCTCGTATCGCTTAGGTTGGTACTAGGGACATTTAGCCTCGGCGTACTGGCAAACCCCTCACAACAGTGTCCACTTTCTAACATGGCAGATCAATTTGTGTGTTGTATTATCATGTGACGGGGCAGAGGCTCGGGACTTTGGCAGAGGCGGTCTTTACGTGTTACAAAAAATATTCTTGTTTTTGTTTGTTATTTTATTTAGTTGGTTCGTTCTGTGGTTGTAAGAGTCTCTCTCGTAACGATCGAGGGCTTTGTGGGTGCGTGATTTACGACGCTCTTGTGCGTCTGTGGAAAAACGTTATTACGATTATAACGATGGCGGACATGAAGAGTCCACCGTTCAGTGACATCAAGAGGCCGGAGGAAGTTGTGGCGATGGCGATGAACGACAGCCTCAAATTTGCCGTCTTGATCGGTCTCATCGAGGTCGGACAAGTCTCCAATCGGGAGGTCGTCAACACTGTTCTACATCTGGTGAGTTGCGCTAACTATATTCTCAAAAAACAAAAACTTCTCAGCCAACGATTCATCATTTGACACATGTCTTTCCATTTTTTTCGTTCGCTCTCTCCAAATAAACATTGAACAGTGTCATGATTTTACCATTTCCGGTTCAACTCCCCTCCCTAGCTTCTGCTATATTTTCACCGCGTGTATATTATATAGTTATTACATCGATATACGTGCGTGCTCATTCCAAACCCATTTATGGATGAATCCATTTTTTTAATCTTCAATTGAATTGACTGCTTGACATTTTTAACGAAATAATAATACAGTAGGAGCGAGCGAGCTCCCGGTTTCGCCAACTTATCGATCATTTTACTTATATGCTCTACGGTAGCAATGGTGGGGGGAAAACGACACGCGGTTTGACAACGGAGCCAGCGTGACACTGAACAGTCCCCCTTCCCCGGTGCCGGGACATTGTCCTTCCTACGCTTTTTTCCCGATCTTCAACCCCGTCGAACATAACCAAAAAATTCACTTTCAATCTACTTCGATGTTATTTCGCTGCAAATAATCCAGCAAACAAAACATTTCACTGTCGACTTCGACAACATGATTTCACTGGAACAAATGTTTTATCCATTCCTCTTTATTTGCTCGAAAATATTTCATATTCCTTTGAACTTTCCGAGACTACGAACGAGAAATTATAAAAACACGGAACGAGACCCATCGCTTAATAAATAGACGCGTCAAATTCCGCGAATGCGATTGAAATCGAATTCTCAGTTTTCGCCCGTCAAACGTCCAGTCCAAGTCCTCTATAGACCAACTATATCATTAAACTTGATAGAAAGCCGATAAATATAAGATTCGAATGGAAAAAAAGGAGATTTTCGAGGCGCTATCGTTCGCGTGACTGTCCCCCTCACACTTTTCCTTTTCGTATATTCTTTTTACTTATTTTTCCTGGCGATTTTTCGGCAAAATCCACGCAGTAGCCTTCAAGTATTATTCATCCATTTTTCACTACCAGGGAAATACGTTTCTTTCCCTATTCACACGTACTGGACAGGTATATATATGCGCCCATATTCAATGTGCTCCTCTCTTTATCGTGTTGGAAAAAATTTACGACTCGCCGACACTGAGGCTTCCGTGTTGCACGGAATTCCGAGTCACAACCCTGTTCTTATCGCAATATTCTTTCGTGACTAAACGCTCCATACATATATTTCAATATACATATGAGACAATGCCAATTTTACGCGTATTATTTTTCCTCGATGTCTGAAAAACGGGGCGCATTTTTTTTTTTTTTTCGTTTAAATTTCACCACCGTTTTTTAATTTGTACTTCGAAACCCGAGGTCGAAACTTCGTGCAGGAAACCAAGGAGTTGGTTCGAAAATCATCAAATTTGAACGAAAAGTGTCCGTTATTTTTTACTCAAACTCGACACACGAGGATTCAATACTCGGGAAGTAGTGACGAAATATCGCGATGATCGAACGAAATAATAGAATGTTGTTATTGCGCAACCCACGATCGTGGTTATGCCGAAATTACGTAATTCGAGACTTTGGAACATGAAAAAGTATGTTTTTTTTTATATTGTGATTCCTGGATGTATCGAGTTAGTCAAAAAATCGCACTGACGAGGCGGGGAGCGTTGAAAATCGGGATGATTCGAAAAATTTAAATAAAACAATTTTGCCCGGAAACGGTCTATCGAAATTCGAATTTTTCAGTCGTGTCCTTTGCTCTGTTGTTTTTTTCATTGAGATACGTCGACTTGCTAGAAATTGTATTGTAGAGTTTGGTCTCGTGGGACGATAGAGCAGCCGATTCGTTCTCGATCGCCTAACGTCGATGCGAGAGCAACACGAAATTATCAACCTTTGGAAATGCTTGCTCATTCCAGCGAGTCAATCCAAACTGGTTTGTTCTTTAAAAATCTTCGAATCATTGCGAACATAACTTTGTCGGTTGGATTTGTTTACGACTCGAGACCGAGACAAATTACCTCGCAAAATAATTCAACAAACGCAGGTAGACGATTGATTTTCAATTCTCGTTAATGACTCGAAAAATCGAATCTTTTTTTTTTTTTAATTCTTTTCATCGTTTGGCTGGACACCGTTTAGCCGAAATTTTGGCGTTTTTCAAGCAACGGTCTCTAGGGGCTTGCGTAAGCTATAAAAATGTTTCCCCATAATTGTCAATCTCGGGAATCAGAACGAGTAAAAATAATCGAATGCTGACGATAAAAACAAAAATTACGCTTCACGAAAAGATGAGAAAAAACGTTCAATTGTCGGTGCGAATTTTTACGCTCGCGCGGGTAGCCGGAATTTATAAATATTTAGAGGGTCCCGTGTCCCATAAAAACGGCACCGCTGGGAAAGATCGAGATCCTTAATTTTTCTTTTGTGGACGTCGAATATTTATACACAGTGGTTAACTGCGATTATTTTCCAGAAGCCTGAAAGCTTTACGAGCATAAAAATTGGCTCGCTCGCTAAAATTACGGAAATAATACGATAAAAAAAGTTACCTTGTCTCCTGACGTCAACACCATCGATAAGATCTCATAACAGCAGCCTGAATTACGAGTTGTCACGTTTGAGAAAGCCGAAATTTCATTCCGAAACTCATCCAACTTTATCGATTTGAGGATATTGCGTTTTCTCGCGAAAGTTCCTTAAAGTCCTTTCCGAGGAGATGGTTCTCGCTACTGCTATTGTTATCGTGGAGAAAAATCGAGAAGCGAATAAAAATGCTTTCCAGTTTATCCAAACAAAAAATATAGAGAATTTATTTGTTCGCGACTCGTGCAAGTGATCGAGTATGAGAAATTGATTTTAAGTTTCAAGCAAGATTTTAACATGGCATATATTGTAACAAGAAACTTCAATCTCACGAAGAAGAGACTGCAACAGCGAATGGATAATTAATCGTTCGTTCATCTATTTTGGAATTTCTCGTCAATTTCTTAAATGCAAATTTTCATAAGGATGGCGGATCAAAAATTAAATCATGTTGGAGTTTGTATCAGTAAAATGCAACGATATTTTTTGTTTCTTGAGCCGTGCTTCTTATTAGTTTTCCAATTTTGGTCTGGAGGATAAAACGATCCTCTCTTTTTGTCCAAAAACTAAATGGACATGAAAAATGGCCATAATTTTCAAAATTCTATAAATGATTAATGGGAAAAGCATTTTTCGTTGAATCTCAACGTTGCAAGCTTCAGATTCATGAAATTATTTTTGTTTTTCGAATAGCCAGTGTTGCTCGTAATTGAACATTGTCCACATTGCACTATAGCAGAATGCGATATTACGTATTCGTATTAGTTTTCTTCGTTATTACGTGACCCAGTTTCGCGCCACGTTCTTATTTCTTTCTTTTCGTAGACTTTTACGCACGGTTCAAAAGTTTTTAGTGATTTTTGTTGTACAGAAATTTTGATTATTTGATCGTTTCTTTATTGGAAGTTCTCGACTGAGCTCGCGTATATGAAATTTATTTCTCCGGGCGATTCTTCATGTGGGCGAAAATTACATTACGAGTGACCGCTCGAGATTATCATAACTGACGACTTGCAACTTTGAATGAGACTCAGCAGTGGGCGAATTGAAATCGACAGATATTCCTTGCTCACGTTTCAATTAGTTATCTCGATAAAAATAGCTCGAAAGTCTAGATTCCGATTTGTTTTATTTTCTTCTTTTTTTTTCTTTCTATTATTATTTGTTAATTTCTTTATTTTCGTTGCTTTTTATTTCTTTTTTAGGCTTTTTCCGCTACGACCTCGAGGTTCTAGATCAAGGGACACTACAACATCTCGACACCAAATAATCCAATGCACTCGAAAATCGATATCGTGCCTGGCCGATAGGCAAATGGCCGATAGATCAATTAACTATTTTCTCTCCATCCACAGAATATTGTTTCGAGATACATTTTCGTAAAGATAGAATAATCGTAAATTGTTGTTATTTCGACTGTGGAAACTCCTGATAAATTTATATTCGCACTGACGTGGCAAATCTTAAATGATAGTCGGTCGAGCTCATTTTGCCTGTCTCGATTCTCGTTCATTCAAATATTTCGTCGACTGTTCACACTCGATCGATGAATTTTTGGCTCATCAAATATTTTTACGTGGTGACAAAATTTGCACGTTTTTTAAATGCATGACCAGCATATAGTTTTGTGCCCGAATGCTTAAAATTTTTTACCTTGACTACGTCCAATGCACGATCATTGTTTTTTGATAACCGGCTGTTTTGGAATCGATGCGAAAGTGTCCCTCGATTTAGACGAAGATTCTCGTAGTTTGTCGTTCAAATAAACGCGAAAAAATTTCATGCTCTGCTTGGATTACTATTCGAGGCTCCAAATCGAATCCCTCGTTGTTGACGTGATCGCAAAATTTACACTCGCTCGATCTTAAGGCCCTGCGATTGCATGCCCCCTTTAAACATAACCGAATGGCCTAATTAAAATATATAAAGCCCCACATGACCAATGGGACCGACCCATCCCGTAATTTTCCTGGAAATATTAATCGCACTTCGGTTTAGCTCCCAAGTTTACGGCAAGCATGGTTTTATGTAATATCGAGGGAATCGTCTTTCGTGACTGCGAAACGATGCGGTTGCCTCGCTTCGTTATACTGATAAACTGTATTCATTGGGGCAAAGAAATTCCTGTTGGATGCACGAAAATTTTCTGGATCGGCTTGACCCGCGAGCACCGAAAGCTTCGGTTTATTTCAACCGCAATTCGATCATTTAATTCTCTCAATTTCCACATTATCGGCAAGAAAAATTGCCATGTTTTTGGTGCCGGTTTGTTTTTATGTGCATCTGCATAAAAATATTCACACACCTGAGAACGCTGAGGCAGTGAGCGTTCAGTCGATGATAACTCTTGTAATCGATTGCGCAATGATATTCGGTGTTAGAATAGAAACTAGGTGTGGGGTCACAAGTGATATACTGGTTGGCTGTGCACGCTCTATAACTCTCGGGGACTGTATAATTCGACGTAGAGAAGTATCGCGTTATGCAGAGGCTAACGCGTCATATGAGTTTTTCTTTTTTATTCTTTATCGATTGCAGTTCGGGGTCTTACTGCTTTATATTCTCGAGCCTTTAACAGCTTTTCCGTCTCGATTCATTTTATTCTATTTGGCTCGTAGCTGTTTCTGTTCCGGCTCCGTTACCGCAAATTCCACGAGGATAAGTATGTTTTATCTAAAGCAAATAACGAAAAGAATTTAAAGTAAATTCTTGGTTTATAAAATCGTAAATAAACGTGGGCAGTAATGAAAAGTCGAGTAATTTCCAATCATCTAAGAATAAAAAATCTGCTGCTTTGTTGCAGCAGCAAAAAGTCCCGAATTGTGGGAACTTGTGCTTTTCGGAATATTACTCGTTACCATTTTCATGTGAATAGTTTTTATTTATTTTTTCTTAACGCCATTTTATTTTGTTTGAGTTTATTCCAGCAGCGAATCGTTGTTGTTCTTGGACGAATGTTATTCGCTAGAGCAACACTTTACAATAGGACTAAGATACTTTAAAGTTGAATTGAATGTAAAACGAGATTTGTACTCGAATGTATAAAAAAATTTATTTAAAAGTAAATACACCACGAATAGGTATCGTCGTTAATTATTGTGTCATCGTGTACACATGAAAAACCTCACACCATGCTAACGAAGCTGTCCTTGGTAGGATCGAAAAGTTTCAGTCTTAATTAGCAACAATAAAATGCGCCAAGGCACGAAGAAGGAATTTCAACGTGTCAAGGAACTGAGATGACTTATGGAGAAGAAATGAAGCGTTCGGGGACGGAGAATACCAGGATTTGTTAACTGCTAACAAACGTAAAGTTGGATACGGCGAAATAAATGTTTTTCAACAGTTAATTAAACATTTATTTGAGTCTCACGTGATTGTCTGAAATGAACATTGGTTAATAGTTGATAAATGAATCATTTGATAATACGTAACCTTTGTTGATAGCAAATGAATTTGATGACCATAAACATCTACTGAGTTAAGGGAAATAAAAGCGATCGAACAAATCATTGTCTTGGAGGAAATTCAATGCCCATCTAATTTGATTGTGATCACAAAGATATTTTTGGGCCATTAACAAATTTTCTAACATTTATTGAATGTTTGAGTGAAAGTACCGACTAAATATATTTCTTTATTATAAATAAACTGTTTTCTCAGCGCAACCTCGTGTCAAAATAGGTGTTTAAAAATAATGAAATAGCTGAAAAAAATGGGTCTTTTTTCAAAGTAGTAGAAAATAAAACATGTAGCGATTAATCCAGCGAGTAAAGATTTATCTATTGATAAAATTTGGACAAGGCGATAGAAATAACGGATATCGGAAGTGGTCACGATAAAAAAGGGAAATTTAAATTGTTACGAATGCCCGATCCGCCGATGCAATTCCTCCATATTTTAGTCTCATCCCCGTGCAGAACGAAGGGCTTTTTTCACAATGAATGTTTAGGATTGTGGATAAAACTCCACTATGTTTATCAACAGGAGTGTGCACAAAAATTTCGTAGTAGAAATTTGCGATCGGAGGATTGCGATTAATTCCTTCATATTCCCGACTGCGCGGGGATCACTCGAGAAAAATTATCATCCCCGAGATTTACATGGAACGGTCCATAGAGACGTAATCCTTTTGTACAAGCTCCACACACAGACACACCCGCACTCACACCTCCTACAACGCCCCGTGACATTTCACTTTTTTGTCGCTGCGTTTCGCACCCGGAAAGGCTGCAGGCATTTTTTCCCCATTTTTTTCTCTAAAAAGAGTCGAGTACGAATGACCGACCCTCGGCTTTTATATTCGGCAGGGACCCGAATTCATGCGTTTTATTCGTCGTGTCTAAAAAATGCTCAACTCAAGATTTTTTTTCAGTACTAAAATCGTTTTGATCCAAAATCGAGCCCAATTTTTTTAGCACAATTGTTGAACTTGAATGAACTTTTTTTCGTTCGGATAAATGTATTCAAAAATTTTTGGGCTAAAGCAATTCTTGCTGAATTTCTTTTTCCTTGCGGCGACCAATGTAGCCAGAAATTCGTTTCACCTATCAGCGTTAAAATCTTCGAGTTCATTGCACCGATGTACAATTCCCAACATGTCGGTTCTTTGTCTCGATGTGTCGTGCATAACATTTTCCAACTTGAGCCCAAATAAAATGACAGAGTCATGAAAGCCTTTCAAAATTCCATTCAGTTTTATCGTCGGCTATGAGCATTCACAATAAAAAAAAAACCCTCTGAATTTTTGAAGAAAATGAGTAACGAAATTTTTGTTTGCATCGACGCAAGGTCACAAAATGGAAAAAAATAAAAATGATTCGTCACTTTTTTACCATTTTTTTTCTCAATTTGCCTCTTGCCTTTTTTGGACTTCACGAATGGATTCGTAAAATAAAAAAGTGACGAATCTTTTTTTTTTCTTTCATTTCGTGGCATCGCGTCGATGCAAACCTCAGGTTCATCAAAACTTTTGTAAGATCAACTAGGTCTGCGGTCAGCAAATCATTCCTGCATATCGTTCGTATAACCCCTCGATGTAATGTGAGACTATTGTTATTTTTGACAGCTGCGATCGAGGCTGCGATAGCTTATGTTTGTCGACGATGATCGTTGATTAATTAAACGCGACCTCCATTACAGGAATGTAATTACGAATCATTATTTCGGTGAGTTTCGAAACTGTTGGCAACATGAATCGCTGAGTCACGTAATTAAAAATATGTACGAAGTGCGAAGTCACTTTGGTAAAAACGAGGCTGAATTGTTGGAGGCAAGAAACAGCATTGTATAGAGAAAATTGGGAATAAACGTTGTCAAAGAAAGCCCAACTCCCTAAAAGTCTTCGTCACAGTTTTCGAAGTATGTTTGTGCCTTCGTGTTTGTTCTGAACATTTCGTAAGGCTTTTTTCTATCAGCCTCATGGAATTTTTGAGTGTTTGCATTTGAAGTTCTTCGTTGTGTTGAATCTTTGCATAGAAATCATCGACATGAAGTGCCCTTTGACTTGGGCGATTTTCGAACTTTCGCATGTCATTTTTTTGCCAAGAGTTCGGTCGGTTGGCCCGCGTTATTTTTCCAATTAAATAGGATTTTTAATTTCATCATACAGAAAATATCTTAAGCACAAAATGTTCGAGTTCGTGATGAGAATATTTGACTTCCGGTTGCTGAATGTTTCTGTTTTGTTGCGATGATCTTTGCAAACCCGCAGCGGACATTATGCGTCAAAACATGAAGATTGGCTCATGTAGCTTGAGCCCGACTCTGTGTACTTGGTCCCCTCGGTTTCTCCTCGGTCTCCCTCACATCCATGCCTATGCTACTATATGGCACTTGTAATAATACCGGCAGTACACTCTTGGCGCGAGAACATCTGAGAACGGTGTCGAGGGCCTTAGTGTTGAGCTTGTTCTTGTCTCGTGTGTCGGCCTCGCAAGCCTCCGCTTGTTGTGGAGAACTTCATAAGGAAGAAAAAACGGGAAGAATGTTGTCGTGAAGTCGCGCGCGATAAAAGGCAAATTACTATCCGAATTCCCGACCCACCATCGCATGGAGCAAATTACTTTTTGGTTCAGCCAGTTGGAGTTGCATTTTTTATAATTGAGCCGAGCGGAGGGAGCGGACTTTGTAAAAGCTCGTGGGATCATCGTCTTATATTAACTCATTGACGAAACTTGATCAATGGCGATCGCGTGGAAAATTTTTTAAGATTGTCGCGGCACAAGCGAATCGTCAAAAGTTTCATAAAATCATATTCCTTGACGAGAAGAACCTTTGCTGCTGGGTACAGGGATGAATTGCACGAAAGGCAAGAAACACAGTATCTGATGTCCATCGAAAACATTTGCCGTACATTTGTCACGGTGGTTTGAATTTATTTGCAGTTCAGGGTTCACTTCTTGTCATGTATCTACTTTAGGCTTGATCAATATACATTAATCGTGCATACCCGATTATGACGATGTTTGCAGTGTCAGATGTCTGGAGGGTGGGGAATTTCATGTTGGGGGTTATTCCCGAGTATTTATCGTAATCAGGTCTCGTATTGTTGACTCGAATGTGACATTTCCGCTGCCCACGGATTGATTTATTATGCACGTGAACGCGGTCGATTCAATGACGATTCGACGCCGGAAATTCGGACGTGTTCAAATCTAATTCTTCATTTTTTTAATATTCTCCCTTCAGTCTTCGTGGCAGGATCGAGGGTTTTATTTTTATTTTTATTTTTTTTATTAATTAATCTTTGACATGATTTTAATATGTATATGGCCAAGTTTTTTTATTTTCCTGTTTGGATCGGAACATCCAAGAGGTAGAGGTCAAAAAGGTACCTGCCGATTTCGGACTTGATCATATATTTTTTCGTGTACGTGTGGTCTCGACTCCTTCAATTAGTTTTGTTCTGAATTTTATGAGCAGCGCAATTCCCTGAGTACTCGGAGTGAGCCGAGCTGACGGATACCTCCAAAATTGGCAAAAACCTCGCTGTCGCGAATAGTTATCTTGTTGAGTGCGACGAGAAGACTATTCAATTTAAAAAACAAAATTTCATTTCTCGACGTGTTCTATTTTCATTTGTCTCGCCAACACATTCGCCCTCCTCCCTTCTTCGTTCTCTCAATCACCCTGTTCATGTGTACACTAGAATATTGCTTTAGACGGAGCCGTATGTATAGCACGTACACATGAAAAAATAGGATAGCGTGGGTAGTAATATTTTATAAATCTTGTATGTACGTACACGGTGTCGCGACAATGGAGGATGGCACGCGAGGCACGTCCCATGCCTGGGGCGCGATCGATCATTCGGCCAAGCCTCGCTTGGCCCACGAGTATGCCGTATACTCTATAATATATAGACACCAGTTTACCACCACCACGAACGTTGCAACTCTCTCTCTCTCTCTCTCTCTCTATCTCTCTCTCTCTCCCTCTCTCATTTTTCATCCCTGTAGCCGCCGGCGCACCCCTATTACCACCACCACGACGAGCATCGGTGCTATAGTACTACTTTTATTGGTATCTTCGTACGGTAGCGTTCATTCCCCTCTACTCCCCATTTATTGTATGGCCAGGCTATATTCGGCAATTTATGTCTGTATGAATTCGATGCACCGAGTTTATGCGTAAACTTGTGCCTCTGCATATCGTACAGTATTTATATGTGTAGGCGCAGGCTTAGATGGCATCGTATGGAGGGTGCTTCGAAGAAATAACACCGGCGTACACGATTTTTCAGTCTGCGGGGTGGAGCTCATTTTTTTCCTCATCCTGTGGCTTTTTCGGTTTTGGTGTTTAATTGTAGTCTCGATAGAAACAAAATTTGCAATAAAAATTCACCAAGTTTTCGTCTTTTTTGAGATGTAGCACGACGAAAAGTTTTCAGTGGTGGCATCGCCGGCTGCGTCCACGTGACTTTGTTACACTGAAAAATCATGATCCTGAAGTTTCCATCGACGCAATGCCATGAAATGAAAAAAAAAAACAAATGATTCGTCACTTTTTTCGATTTTTTTTTCTCAATTTGCCTCTCGCCTCTGTTAGACCTCACAAATGGATTCTTGAAATAAAAAAGTGACGAATCATTTTTTTTTTATACTCATGAAAAATCATTTATCCGAGAGTACTAAAAGATCCAGGCCAATCGGTGAAATTTCATTGTGTCAAAAGTTCAGTATTTACAGCGTTGACGTTTCCCCATTTGTATGGACTTCGTGCGAGGGCAAGAGACTCCGAGCAACGACAGACCTGGATAAACTCATGCGTGACCCGCGGCAGAAAAGGGCGAATGTTTACGGACGACCCGTCTCTTTCGACTTTGAGGCGAGCTATTGGCAAATTGCCGGCCATTGTGCTCTCGCCTATCAATTTACTCGACAAGAATCTCACTATCTCTACGCAAATTTATCGTTCGACGGTTTCATTGAATGAAGAATCGCGATGGAATTGTTGCGGTGCCATTCGCGTGCTAGAGATTTTCCATGGCCTTGTTTCTCACGGCGCATTAAACGATTGGATTTTACTGTCCTGTCCCATTATTTCTCCGGGAAAATTCAACTCCCCCATAGTTTTTCATGAAAAATAGAATCGATCGTTTTGTCCTATTGAAACGTCTTCGATCTTGGCGCTCGAGGAGATTTTTCTATGCGGCTTCACTCCTCGCTTTCCTTTTCTTTTTTTATCCCCGGCTACTGATTTTTGGACACGAGAAAACGTTGTTTACCACTCGACGCCGAGACTCAATCGCCGAGAACGACGTTCGGGCCACCGGAAGCAACGCAGCCTCTCGCACTCTCTCTCCAGAGTATACGACTTCATCCCAAAGCCGATAAATTCATTGCGGTCGCAGCAGGGAGCAGGTTGGATAACGTTACGCCTCGCATATCCGACAGTTTGCCGATTCATGGCTGCCGTTTATCCACGACCCCTATAGCGTGGAGGAAGTCATAATGCCGAGCAGAATCATCAAGAGCTGGTGCATTCATTGCATTCGATAAAACGAACAAAAGATGCATTGCATTTCCTCACTAAACGTGTTAACGCACGTTAACACGTTTTTTCTTGTTATGAAGAAAAGAGAATCTGTTCATTTCCGCTTTTATAAAATCTGATTCATAATCTGCGAATTCAATAAACTCCGAATACTAAATCCTGAGTCGATTCTGCGCAAGGGTAAAAAATCCTCCGAACATCCCCTTTCAACTGTCGGTATTCACAGCGATTCTGTAACTAAAAGAGAAACTTTTAATGTATATCGTTAAATTTGGTCCTTTAAGGTGATGGATCAATCACCGAACCTCACATCGAGTTTTCGAAACAAAGAATTCCATGACGTTGAAGTTTGCATCGAGGGAATGGAACGAAATTAGTTTCTTTGCCAAAACTCATTATTTCCATCCAGAATTAGATTTTTATGATCAAATGATCGGTTTTCGCTCGTAAAAAAATGTGTCGATTCGACGAATTAGAATGATTTTAAAAATTATATAAATCGTCGATAAAGATCAACATTATTCGTTGCTTTCCAACGTTGCGAACTCCAAAAATCTCAAATTTCTCGATATCGTTTGACTAATCAGGAAAGGGCTCCGTCAGCTTACGCAGGGTGATGATAAAAATCTGCTGACATGAGCTTTTTGTAATCGCAATGAAACCGTGTAAGAAATTTTCAGTTTCAAGAATTTCAGTCTTCTTTTTTGCATTCACGGAGTTGCGAGATCCCACCGATTGATCGCTCGCGTGAAATTGAATTGGATCTTAATTGACATAGAATGTCAAGGAAGATTCACGAAGTGGATGGTTAACATCAAATTTTCGTTTGACATTCTTCGTGCAATAGAAACTCCATGGACCTGACTGTAGCCCTAATATGCAGGCTGTCAACGTAGATAGATAATCATTAAGTTACGTTCAGATATTATGGACCTTTCCGAGATTTGGGTGAGCGAACGACATCAATAGAAGCGGAGCTCATCATGATAAGCGAGAGCGTTATCATCGAACGAAGAGTCGTGCTTAATCGCTTTAATCTTGCATCGGATTCACGTTGTACGAAGTACGTATATAGCTCCGTATTCACGCGGTATCTCATGGTTGTAAAAATAATCTAACGGTTTGGAATTTACACAGTACCTGCTGCGCCGTTCATTTATAAACATCAGATAACATTTATCATCGGCAACGGAATGTGTCAAACATTTTCTGAATTTATTCATAACATTCGATATTAATTTCACGTTGATAGTAAACTCTTGGATGAGACAATATTGAAAACGAATTATTGTCCTGGAGCTAGTGAATATTCGCTATCTCAGTTCCGGAACACGTGACCGGGATCTAGTTCGATTCTTTGGGAACGTAAAAAAAAAAAAATAAAAACAATGATTTGTGAATTTCCTTATTTATGAAGTTTTTGGATAATTTTCCATGATCTCCGTCCCAGTAAAATTAAATTTCCCCAGGATCATTTTCTTCAGTATTAAAAGCGATGAGATTTATGTACCGGCAGGTCTCTTTATCTCTGTGAAAACGATTTTACGGGCAATAAAACTATAAGGTCGATAACGAGACACGGTCGTACGTTAGGAGGTAAAACGAATAATATAGAACGTGAGCTGCAGTGTGTTGAAGTTTGATAGCTTGGGCAGAAGTATCGCACCAAGTTTAAAACTACGGATGAGCGTAAAAAGGGTTGAGAGAAAGAAGAATGGAAAACAGCTCGATACGAGAAAGACGAGAGGTCGAAAGGGCGGCAGGTTGACGACAGTGATACGTTGGAGAGGCTGGGACGAGGGGAAATATAGTTGGGCCGACGAGTAGGAACACCGAGAGCGCACTAGAGAAGTATTGACAAATAGTGTTGTCACTTCTGTCAAAATGTTTAGCTCGAAACGTGGCATGTTACGCGCGGGACTATCGACAGTTATATGCGAATGATTTGTCGGTTCGATGCTTTGGCACGTACGCTTGTCTGTCCCTGTGTGGAGAAAAAAAAATTACAAGTCGACGCTCGATAATATCGTGTTTCGTAGTCGTACTCAGTCGTCCTTTGGGATTCATACGTTTCGATCTAATGGATTCGCCGATTCATTTCTGTTCACCGAGACCGAGTTGATGCATTCACATTTAGGACGGACATTCTGCATTGAGCCCCTGCCATTTAATTGGCCGCTCGTGACACACCGACTCAAATTTATTTTGGGCACAACCCTTTGGTTATTAGATTCGTGGTTGACGCTCATGATGGTTCATTATATTTCGGTCTTGCCAGCGAGTGAAAGTGGACAGCAGACTTGTGTCAAGTCATTTTGGTAGCAAGTGGGCAACGAGAGGGAATCAATTAACGGGATAGTAGAAACGTTTTCAATGGGTAACGTGAGTGGTCCCTGCAGTTTCGTTATCTTCCAAGAAACACCAGGCGCGATATTTGTGAATGATTTTGAAAAACACAACACGCTGGATATAGAATATTTAATTACGTCATACTTCCGGCATATTCGCGTGGTGTGGTAGGCCTTGCCCTTACGCCTTTCTTTTAATACTTGGCGTCGATCCGCCACCACGTCTCTTCATTGGATTGCTTGGCTCACCTTAACGAGCCCAATAATGTCAAGGTGTTTGTTCATTCGAGGTATACTTTCCTGCAGACTTGGTGACATTTCCTCTCCCCCCATTCTGTGCCACAGTTCATCTTGCTCAATTGACACTTTCTACGGGCCTGTCTACGGGCCTGTTGACGTTTCTGGAGTGACCATCCGTTTGAGTTCCCGTCATCGGTCTTTATCGATCCATGGGTGGAGCATATATCAGTTTGATGTACGGTCGTTAGAGTTCTGCGAAACACCGTTGTAATAATAATATCCATCGAAGCCAGAGGTGTGTATACCAAAATGATTGCCTCATGTTCCGACTGCTGTGTACAACGTTTCGTCTGATCAAGTCGTTTTATTCGTCCCAAGGGTGCCGTTTGTCATAGTCCTGCATAAATCGCATTGACTCATTGACAGTTCGACATCCGTGGAGCTTCACTCCGGATTACCATCGTCGGCTCTAAAAAGCTTCGGAGCTCTGCTGATAGCATGAATTATTTACTGAAGAAGATCAACCCGAACTCCTCACAGACCACGGTGCGCAGCAAGCAGGTTCTCGTGATTGCATTAGGTCCCTTGATGAAGCTGCGAGCAACGGTAATGAGGATCGTCTCAATTTGTTTAAGGCTCTCGTGTCTCTTATTTTACACTGAAGTACGGCTTCGCATTATAATTTTGAAAGCGTATAATCTCTGGGGGATCGATTGATCGAAGAATCAGGAAACATGGCGAAAGTTATATGAGCTCGAAGAGATTTGGAAAGGAAGAGAATTCCCTTTGATCCTCAGTTACAATATGGAACAACCGTGGGGGAGTCGAGAATACTGCTATCTATGTCTCTTTTATTCGCACTCAACTTAGCCATAGTTTTCCCCCTTGGAGTAGAATTATTGGGATTAATCCGTTGAGGACTCAATTCGGGCGACGTTTCTGAAGTATTTCTTCTTTTGTTTCGGTCCTTGTACTCCGTCATCATTGCCAACATATTTCCGTTGGACCAGTTCGACGAGCTTCGATCCATTATTTGTGGAGAGCTCGGGAAATAGAGACTCTGGAGACCAGTACACGCGGCCGGAATCCCCGAACTCTGCTCAAATGGATTATCTACCCTGGTACGCTCATCGACTGATGCTCTTCCGATATCTTTCTAGACATTCGGAGTGCAACGCCGACCCAGGAGCTTCCCAACTAGGCTCACTGCCGTTTTCACTTGTCTGCGAACACCTGTTTTCTCTCCTTTCCTCCTTGGGGAAAACCCAGGAAAACCTTTCGCTGTAGTTTCGCCTCAACTTGTGATCGATCCCCGTTCTATGGCTTCCATCACTTGATCCCTCTAGCTTTCTCTCTTGGTTAATAAATCGCTGGATAATGTTGAATAAGGAACGAAACAGAAACGACTGCTACGAGAGAACTTTCCCGCCTCGTTTCCTACAAAAACCCATCCAGCCGTGTACGTTATAGTCGTGGCTACTGGCAGGTTTAACGTGCAATTGAAATTCTTCTTCTTTTCCCAAGACATTTAACGGTTACTCTATGATCCTGTCCGTTCGGCTTTCATTATTTTCTGTAATTCTATTGTTTTTCGGTTTTATCAGTGGGCCATGTCAAAGCAATTACATTTCTCTCACAAGCGACTTCTTTCCTCTATTATCCGTTAGTTACGGTTTTGTTTCCTTGATCTAAGCGATGAGCCTGAAGTTTGCATCGACGCAATGCCACGAAATGAAAAAAAAAAAAATGATACGTCACTTTTTTTCGATTTGGGTCTCGCCTTTTTCGGACCTCAAAAAGTGACGAATCATTTTTTTTTTTTTTCATTTCGTGGCATTGCGTCGATGCAAACTTCAGGTTCATCAAAACTTTTGTAAGATCAACTAGATCTGCGGTCAGCAAATCATTCCTGCATATCGTTCGTATAACCCCTCGATGTAATGTTTGACTGCATCGGTGAAGTACATCGGTGACTGCGTGACTGCATCGGTGAAGAAGCTGCAGAAAAGCTCGCCGATACGTCCGATTCGTTGCTGATCCCTCGGGTGCTTAGCCGAGAGCCTGCTTAACTGTAATGCAATAGGCCGGCGAGTTTATGGCTGGAGTGTCGCATCAGCACGATGAGAAATGCCCACAGGAGTGAATGGATGAGTCTGGACCGCTCAGAATAGCTTTTGGAAATATTTACCTTTTTTTTGAGGTGGTCGCTCGGAAACTGAACGCCGAGATCCGCAGCGGGTAATTCCAAATTCTGATCGACTTGAGTAACTGCTCTCACGTTCTTGAAACTTTGTAAGATATCGAAATAGAATGGGGGGACGGAAAACGGAAATGGACAGCCATATCGCCAGCTCGAACTTGAACCCAAAGTTTCTTAACGTTTGGGATGAATATGTGAGAGCCGTGGCTGGGTGCGTGATTCGATTTAATATCCCAAAACCCCTGGCGTCGCTGATACTATGAAATGCACGTTTTGTGTTGTGCGCCATACGCATACAAAGGCGCGTGTATGTGCGTACGGGATTACGGAAAATGAGTAGATAAAGCAAATCCACAGATAATATCATTCGCCGCAACCCCTCATCCCTAACGGAAGATTACTTCAGTATCCTCCTCATTCATCTGGGACATCACCGTCCATAATATTTCATGAAGAAGATATCCTCTAATCCACCGTCTATGCTTCCACTGCACAGGAAACTCTAAACGGGGTCACGTCGCACTCGCATGCAGATTCTCGTCAATATATGTCCGGATAATTTCATGCAAACATGCAAGTGATTAAACGATCAACCGTAACGCCTCATATGCTGTTATCATCCAAAGTTGTGACGTCATTGCTGTCATTATTTTTTAGTGAATGAAACTTTGTATATGAAACACATGCGAGTGTTATTATTGGTAAATACGCATGAGCCTGAAGTTTGCATCGACGCAATGCCACGAAATGAAAAAAGAAATTATTCGTCACTTTTTTATTCAAAGAATTCATTCGTCAGGTCCAAAAAAGACAAGAGGCAAATTGAGAAAAAAAATCGGAATAAAAAGTGACGAATTGTGTTTTTTTTTTATTTTTTTTTTTTATCATTTCGTGGCATTGAGTCGATGCAAACTTCAGGCTCATGAATACGCACTGCTGCTCCTGATGTAGAAACTCGAGATCACGATTGCGAGCGATACCGAGGCGGCAAGAAGGAAATTGCAGGCATAATGGGCGAAGTTTTCTTGGGGATTTCTTTTCCTGTAAAAGCCGATGATACGCATCGAAAATTATACTCTCCTTCGAGTACGTCTCAAGGCTGATAGTTCGAGTCATACACGAATGAGATTTCAGGATGCTGCTGTTATGACCTTTCATGTCTCATAGATTCGAACGAACGGGGACATGGCTGCTTGGAAAGCGCAGCTTAAGCCTCGTGTTATCGGTAATGTTAGTGCGCGATGAGGAGAAGCGACAGAGTGTATTAGTATGTCGTTCCTCATGTTCCGGTGTGTTGTACGTATCTCTCCTTCTGTCTGGGGCCTCGAGGCTGGTTCTTCCCCGCTTACAACGTTTACGATGTCATAGCAGAAAGCACTAACAAACAGCCGCGATTAGCCCGCTCTCATTATATTGTCGTGCTACGGTAAATTCCGAAACAACTGGGCTCCACTTTGCGATGTTCATACGGTTCGTCTCGCACATTTGTCTCGCATTCATACTTCGTGTTACCTTTCAATCTTACTGATAAAATACATGGAGCTTTTTAATAATTCTTCCAGTTTCTTGTAACATGTTTTTTATTCATCTGAAACCTTTTCCTATCCTAGATTACGCCTTTCCGTGTGCCGAGTCGATATCGATCGATGGCTGACATTCCGTTGTCGAAAATTCTGCGTACACTAAATTGCAAATTTGGCTTGCATCTAAAAGTTCCGAAATCCCAGTAGGAAATAGGCGGCTGGTCAAAATGTTGTTGTTTTTTTTTCCTTTATTGAAAAACGAGAGAATAGTTTATCAGCTAATCGTGAATACCATTATTTTTATTTATATTTTCTATTATTTTCATTTTTTAAATATTTTTTCTTTTTTTATATTTTTTCGCTATTTTTTGTTTCGTTATTATATTTTTTTCGAGTGCTCTGTGAGACTGGAGGAGTCACGAACGCGTACCGATCGGTATTACGATATTTTCGGTGATACGATATTCATTTTTCTTTACGGTATAAGGCCAGATGAGAAATTCAGTTTCAGTCTCGATATCGCGGTATTCCAGGTCGAAGCGAGAGATTGAAACTGAATCTTGGGCCACCGAAATTCAATAATCTCCTCCGCAGCGTTCTATCGTCGATTCCCCTTTCTCGCAAGTCGTTCTAGTCACATTTTCACGTGTCGATATGTTGGTAAGTGAGAGCCATAGCACATTCATTAGTAAACTCCGACCAAATGGGCTACAGATGGATTTTATAACGGGCAACCTTAGAGCGAATCTTTTACTAGTGTAGGGTGAAAAACCAGCTGCCGAGACTCTTGGCCTCCAGGCACACGAGGAACGTGGGATCGACTAACGTTCAACGAATCTCCCAGTGTGGGGGGCGAAGACATACCGTCCACGACTTTCCATCGGTCGGAGCTTGATCGAATTTTATCAAAAAAACACATTTTCCGCTGCCTGACTACGAATCTTTGGAGCGAAAAAAATCTCGCTCATCTTATAACACTTCAAGTAATATTATCTCACGTGCGAAATAGTGGCAAAAGTAAAACAAAAAATAGTTCCTTTTCTTGGCGATCCATTTTTCTGGCGCATACGGCGTTTACGTCCCCAACAGCTTTCATTTTTTTTTAAGGCTTCTATTTTTTTCCCCAAATTTCGAATAACAGGAGCAATTCGGCCGAGATTTCTGGTGCCAAAACCGAAAGAAAAAAATGGTTAATGCCATATTCAAACCTTCAGGTTCCATGATTCTTTTTCGGTCTGACCCACATCCATTGAGACATTTACTAAAGCGTAGTTCTTGAGCTCGTTCGTCGGCACTCGAGGGGCACAACCTGAAAGGATAAAAGCGACGATGTTGCCGGCAACATTAAAACACCTCATCGCTCTTAACACCTCGTCTTTTAATACTCAATTTTTTTCGCGCTTACTACTTTAAGCCGAGAGATTATTATTCAATGGTCCTTCGAGATTTGTACATCAAGCTACGGTGGCAAAGGGTATTTTTTATATAAATTACCAGCTTTGGTTAATCTTGCTAAATTATCGAGTGCTTTTTGTAGAATTTCAGTATTCACTCCTCATCCCCGGCCCTTGAAGGAGGGTAGCTACACGCAACGATGTTACCATGTTACAAGCATAGGGAAATTCTAAATAATTAGAATTTGATAAAATTTGGTAAGCATATACTCTTTAGTATTGGATATGAATATACAAATTTTTAAAGATTTTTCTCCTACAAAGTTCTCGTGTTATTGAACACTAGAGCTTACATGCAGAAGCACACGATTTAGATATATAGATACATCTTTAGCATATTGTAAACTCAAATTATTCGACAACTATGTAGACGAAAAATAGAGACAAAAATTGTGTCATCTTATTTGATGCTACAAACCATTATCACCGAAATTTGATAAATTCTTATCATATTATCGTATGTAGCCTCCCTCCTTAAGGATGGTAGCCACACACAACAATGTTGCCTTTCTTAAAACCATAGGAAAATTCGAAATTAATAGAATTTGGCGAGCATAACTCTTCAGTATTAAATTTGAGTATACAAATTGTTCAACGTCTCTTTTTATATAGTTTTGGAATTATTGAACACTAGCATTTATATGCATGAGCAAAGAGAATGCATCGAGCATAAAATTACAGTTATTCGAGAACTATGTAGAGAAAAAAAAAGAAAAAAAATTGGTTTTATCGTATTTGATGCTAAAGAATATTATCATAAAATTTTATCAAATTCTTATCATATTGTCGTATGTAGCCAACCTCCTTAAATAGCCGTCAGTAGTCTGGGAGGTTCTTAGTAAAACTTCTGTGCGAGCTTTTGTGATTACCATATGATGCATAGTAACGTAGAAATGTATATAGTTGATGGAGCCATGTTACATCGGTCTTTGAACTTCGACGCTCTCCTGTACATTAGTCCTTCCCTACGGGGCCTGGCAGTGTTCTGAGGCAATAGTATTTCTTTTGCTTCCACTCGATTCATCTTTGTAATTGGGTTCGTTTTTCCTTTGACGTACATATTTGATTCCACGTGAAGCAAAAGTTCTTGGAAAATTGTCATTCACGAAGATTCCTGAGAATTTTGCAATGATCACATGCATGCACCGATGGTAAACCTCCCGGAGCTTTTGTATTTCTATAGAAAATGGTCCAATAGCTTCACGCACGCTCTTTCAAAGTCTGAATGCCACAATGGTCCTGGGATGTGATCTCGTCTCACGCATGTCGTAAGCCGCTTTGGCGTTGCCAAGCAAGTTGAAAGAATATCGTGCAAACAGAATTTACTGTAAACGCGATTTAGCGGAACGTCGTACTCCCGAAAAGAGAACCAAGTTCGCGCTCAGACTCAAGGAAAACTTACGAAATCGAACGAATCGCGCTTGCTTCGTGCGCGTTCATCCGCGCTTGAGAAACTGTAACATATACGGTTGCACGCGTTCACGTCCTTTGACGAAGGACCTCGTTGGAGCAACGTTTCTGCACTTCCACCGGCAAATTGTAAATTTTCATTCATCGGATCGGAAAATCGTGTAACAGAAAAATGGCAAAGAGTCGGTCTGACTCGTTTAGTTTCATTACATGGAGCTCTGCGGATTAACAAATGTTTAGCCGGATTTTTGAAAACTTCAAAAACGATAATCATTCCTATTTCTCTCGCTGTTGCTTTTTGTTTTGCCTGCGGAATCCTATCCACATTGCATGTGGACCCGTGCAGGCTTGCGTAGTATGAACAACGCGGAGGTAAAATTAACCTCTGCAACGGAACTTGAGCGGTAATTGGAGCGGGAGGAAAACTTAAAGCGAGGCTATTACTCTCGAGGGAATGGACTCGACGGTGTCTGCTTTAGTGGCGGAAACCCTCTGATCGTATAGACACTGCAGCAGCATATAAAAAATGCGAGAGACGGAATAACGCGGGATAGACGAGAGGAAGAAACGCGAATGGGATTTTGCTGCGGTTCCCTTCGTTTTTATACGTCGAATCTGTGCGCCTTACTATTTTAGCGAGAACTGCTGGACTCAAACTTTGGTGCTTCCACCAGACCCTGCGATCTCCCTGATCGATATATTATGATGACGTTGAAGTTTGCATCGTTGGAATGCAGCGAAATTCGTTTTTTTCTTTACCAAAGCTCATTATTTATATTCAGAAATGAATTGCGATTATAAAACGATCGGTTTTCGGCCCCAGGAAAATATATCGGCTCGATAAGTTTGGATAATTTTAAAAATTAAACAAATAATTAATGAAAATCAATATTTTTCGTTGCATTCCAATGTTGCAAACTTCAGCATAATCGATTATGTCGAATACTCACACAACAAAAAACGTTTATAAGAATTCAAAACGAAATTCACATCGGTGCTTCATGTTTGCTCCTAATCAATCGTTACGTCATTGTAGTGCCTGAGCCCAACCCTCATTGACGTAATTGCGAGTCTTTATAATTTTCTTTTTACGTCGTTCCTCGTCGCCACGATGGCGATAACTCAACTGAAGACCATAGCGTAATTTTTTCCACTGACCTAGATCAGTTTTTCAACTCTTCAAGGTGCATACGAGTTCATCAGGTCGCGGTGACAAATTATATCCACCAGACATTCAAAGAAATTTAATTGTCTCGAGCGCGGGTGTCTAATTCATTTGAACTAGAGGACGCAACTTGCGGGTAAGAGCTTTTTTGCTTTTTTCCATTTTTCAAAGTTCACTCGGTCCTCCTCCATTTTGGATACAAAAAACATTTGTTTGGTCCATTTACATCGTAACTGTATGGACTACAATTATAACATTCACGTTGGATAAATTATACGGATTAGGCAAACGACTGCGATTACGCAGAGACACTAAATTGTCATTCATAAAGTATGGGTGGATGATAATTTGCAGAATATGTAAAAGAAACGCATCGAGTTAATGGAAATTAGCCGGAAACGTGTGATGGTGTTATGAGTGCTGTACAGTCGCATGGTAATTTTTATTATGAAAAATGTAAATGTGCCGATCGATCAGAATATTTCTCGTACGCTCCAAATAAGCCGTTCAGCAGAGAACGTTCTTTGAAAAGTTTACCATCATACGATGAATTCCAGTTGCTCTTTTCTGTACCTTCCACTATAATTCGTTGCGACGACTAGTTTGCCCTGAAATTGTCTCGGCTCGACTTGATATTTGCAAACGGTGGTGAATCGAGTTATTTTTATACAAATACATTGACACATTTAGCGAAATCTATTCAAGAGTTTTCTAACTTTCTATGATAAGGAAAAATTTCTCTAGAAAAATGAATTACGTATTTGCATGAAAACTTTCGCAGGACCGATCGATCTTTTTCGTCATTTTATTTTCTTGAAAAAATATGGCGAGCGCTTGACATTCCGAAAAGACGTAACCTTATTCCGCTATAGGGAGAAATCAGAAATCCGCTATATTCGCTCCTGCGCCTATACGATTCCAGCTTTTTTTCTTCTGGCATCTTTTCATTCTCATAAAAACATGCAATCGAAAACAATGAGCACGTAAAAGGCCGAGACGTATGGATGAACCGAAATACCGAAATCCTCTCGTGTATACATGCGGTAAGACAGGGGTAAGCTACCAATTAAGGGGCTTGCCCACATAATTTTGTCAGGATAAAGCGCTCTCGAGCTTATTCGGTCTCCGCACCGTCCTTCCGATCGTAAATCGTTGAATACGAAAGTGGTTTCCCGGAATGTCGGTCTGTACTCTCTGTTCTCTGGGTAGATTCGAGAATCTACGTTGCGATATTTTCCATGTGTATGAAACGATCCTTCGGACATCGGAAAGTTGTACTTATAAAAAAAAAAAAAAATAAACTATTAACCAATATCAGGGGAAAAAAAATGAAATCGTTGAAAAACGAAAAGGAGGAAAGTTTCAGAAAAATGAAAAAGTTCTGCGAACCGGTAAGAGGATTTAATTGAAAGAAAATTGTCGCAATCGAATGCGGGCCCATTCAGCATAGAATGCCCCATATTGCTAATACGTATGCACGTGTGTGCGTATGGACGCACCCTCGGCGCGCCCTTCAAAACCCCCACGAGGAAACTCTTGAAATCTTGCATCGCTCCTTATTTCACCTTTGAAAACAAAAGAAACGACCCCATTTATCTGTAGGTCCTCATTGTCTCTCCCACTTATCCTCCTTAATTATTCCATTTTCGTCACGAAAAATTCAACAAAAGAGGGATGCGTTCCAGGGGTTGACTTTTCCACGTTCCCCTCTCCACGACTCGAGCCCCTCGTTGTGATACATTTCAGTGTGCCGGTTTCCCATTGTGACTCATCGCCTCACCATTTCCTGGGAAATCGTTAGCACCGCATCGAAAGTGTTGGCCGAACGATCGTGTTTCCTCGTGGATGAGGGAAACGGTACAGAACGCTCAAAAGCTTCCAGACCTTTGAATGTCACTTCATGACGTAGTCAACACCGAAAAGAACCACAAACTAACGATTCAACAACTTGTTAGATAGTCGATAGAAAACGCAGGATTATCCGTGCAACTCTGGCCTCCTGATGGATGCTCTTTGGTGTTCTATGGCTCACAAGAAGCAATCTGAACTTGAAAGCAATCGAGCAACAAAGTTTACACGAAAAGTTTGATAGTTGCTTTTTGTAACCAGGAAACCAGAGAGCTATCGTGTTAATTGTCATTTTGTTGTGTTTAACAGACGGGAAGGCAGGAAACGATTATATACAAAAGGAACGAAGACTAATTTGCCACCGTTCTCTAAATCTAAAGCAACGGCTGGTCCGATTCAGTAAAGTTTATTATTCCGTTCATATGCTGCTTGAGAATATGTTTTTGGGGCAGAGTTGCTTAACACTTTGGGATTCTCGATAGTCGTATGACGCGTTCAGGTTAGTCATTCGAAACTTGAAAATACGACGCGATGAGGGATGGGGGTTTGTAGCTGAACGTGGCCAAGTGTACGAGTAACACGAGTAACTGACTTCCCATTTGGTAACATCTGTTGGATCGTAGCTCCATTCATTTCCGTCCGACGAAGAGTTACTTGCCACCGTCAGAGTTTACGTGTCTCCTGGTCTATAGTAGCTCCTCGATATTTCGATAGTAACATTTCTCCCTTTTTTTCCTATAAACCATATCGAACAACGTAACAGCTACGAAAATGTATTGGGAATTCTGAAAATTCTGATTAATGAGGAGAGGCTCATGAGAAATATGAAGCATCATTATTATAATTAATACAGTTACATCATTAACTTTGTTCGATTTGCGAAACTGTCAACTAATTCTTGCAAGTAGCAAAAGTCAGGAAGACATTGAATGAAAAAGAGCAAGAGAGTAAACGAGGGTTGTTCATCGGAGATGGGAATTCTACTACAGGACAAGTGGAATTGCTGAGGAACAATTTATTCCGACGCTTTAAGTCTGACAGTAACGAGGCGAAGCTTTCGGATCTTATCGTACGTTTTGCACCCTCGCACTCGCAACTTTTCCGTGGAAAAGCGTGCCCTATCTTAACTATACGAAATCGTCAAGACAATTATTTTCCCAAACAACCATACCGACATTTCCAATATTATTTAGAGACACTTTAAAGTGAATGTCTATAGTAATATAAAAGTGATGAAGGTGATTCGAAGAGGAGCCATCAGATGCAAAAACTTTGACGGCTTGACTCGGTTTCTTAGCACGAAGATTAACTTCTCCTGCGAGGCCGTTTATTTAATTATCCTTGAGTGTTTCTACTTGTTACTGCACCTTCATCCTACCGTGCCGTAACATTTGACGATTCAATTTCTCTCATAATCACCCTTCAGCCGCACCTATTCATCCCTCGTGTCTCTTTTTCGTTAACGATCTTGTTAAAAGATGGGTTTGGAGGGGAATAGAAAAATGTTTCAGGTTGAATTGCGTTGCATTCAATTGACTCATGAATATTCGAAAATTTTCGGAAAATTATTTGTGGGTCGCGAATGTTAATGAAATATTGGAGTGAAAAAATGTCTCGCGCGCAGTGGGCTTCTGCATAAAAAAGCCCATATATCGTTAGGCGATGATTTTTAGGTCACGAGGGAGCCTGTACGAAAGGCGAGTGGCTGTCACGACACGGGGAGCGACGCGTACTCGTCGTTGGGAAATCACGTAGACAGGTATTGTACGTCGTGTATCAAGCTCCCTTCAGAAGTTCCACTTGGTCAGGTGTCCCTCAGTCATGACACCCTTTGTAAACTGTCGCGAACACACAAACCACTTTTTTTTTTTCATTCTCTCCCTCATTCTCTATTTTGCCGTCCAGTGCCGCCGTTTGCGTGGAAATCGCGGATATTAGCAGCGCCTGAATTTGACACTATATTGTGCTCCTTGACGAGATAAATAAAAATATCTTGGGTACATGTTGTTGTGTCTGCGCTTTCATTGAGGACGAGCGAAAGCCTGAAAAGCAACGGAATCCACGATGCTGAAGTTTGCATCGTTGGAATGCAACGAAATTCCACTTTTTCTTGACCAGATCTCACGATTTCCATTAAATATTGAATCAAAATAATAAAACGATTTTTTTTTCATCCAAAAAGAAGAACGATAGAAAAACTTTAATGATTTTCCGAATTAAACGAATAATTAATAATTTAAAAAAAAACAGATTTTTCGTTGCATTCCAACGTTTGCAAACTTCAGCATGATCAAAATTCAATTTAAATCCTCTGTTTAGTTTCATGGAACTGTTTTGTTCATTGTTACAAGTTCCGGAGAGCCCAAGATTCGGGATGTTTTTCGTACACTTATTTCAATATCGTATTCTGCTTGGTTCTCCTTGTCTTTCAATTGCAACATTTATTTTAGTATACGCCTAATTATGCATACTCGAATCAAGCAGGTCATTTTGCCTCCTTGACTTCTCTGTTCCTGAAGGATGAATTTTACGCAATCAGAGAAGCATTGAAAAAAAAAATGAAACGATGAAACGAGAACGAGTGCTTTACAAATAAGCGCTAATGAACGCTCATTAACCTACAGCAGAGAATGCTCTGAAATTGCCCTACGAGCAAAGAACGACTCTGGCCATCCCTTTTGCCCCTCCATACGTTTTCTGTTTTGCTCTCTCACTTTTTGTATAACTGTGTCACAACGTGCAGCGTAGTTACTCGACAAATTCTATGCACACAACCACTTATTCTCCTCGACAAAAGGTAAAGCGTCCGGTTTCGTTTTCCATCAACACTGACCGCACTGCTTTGATCGACGTCGTTCAGTCGCCAGCGCGTGCTGAGCACTTTTTTTTTCGTAGCTCTTTCATTATTCCTGTCAGGTCGCGTAAATAACTTATTAATGTAAAACGTATTGTAAGCGGGAATCGAATTTTCGCTCCGCTGCTACGACCATCTTGACCTTATCAATTAAAGTCTCGTTGACTATTAATGCCGAAAAAAACGGAAAAAAACGTTTTCACGGACGAAGATGATGAAGATTATGAATAAGAATTTTAATGACACACTGACAAGAGCGACGATTCACTCGAGGGCTTTTTTCAATTGAATTTTCATAACCCACGTTACGAACGTCAATCGTTCGTTATTCGATTTTCATGTCAATATTCGATAAATGCAAAACTTTGGTCTATTCGGAAATGTAGGCCGAAAAAAAATTGATCACGCTGAAGTTAGCATCTTTGAAAAATCATAACAATTTTCATATCTCTTTTCTCTCTGGATCTTGAAAAAATATCGTTTTATTATTTTGATGAAATATTCAATGGGAATCGTGAAATCTGGTAAAAAAAAAAATGAAATTTCGTTGAATTCTAACGATGCAAATTTTAGCATCGTAAATATTGGCACGCATTTTTCTTGCAGCCAATAAGTTAAGATCGTGCATTTTCTGGTGCAATAGGGACTGGATGTATAAATGAAAAACAAGGGAACCGTGTGATGTGCTCAGACGCGAGGGTTGAATTTGGAGGGACCGAGAATACAGCGGACTGTCGGGTTGCGACACCGACATTGACGTCGCAGTGCAAGTGTAGTCGTACATTGCAAACTACCCCCGTCGAGCAAGCCGCTTTAATAAATAAAGGTCCGCCTGACAGTCGATATATGGATTTGTAAAGCGACTTTTGCTCGGCACGGAAATCGGACGAGACACTTTGTTTGCTAAGGGAGCGAGTATATGGATGAAAATTGTACAGTGAAACTGTAGAACGAGAATTCTGTAAGGTGGCGATGATAGCTGGCGCGGGGTGGTTGGTGGGCTGGGAAGAACACGAGAATCGAGGAGAACGACATGGAGACCGAAGCGGAAGAAGTATTCCGCTTGGTGCGGGGGACGAAGTGCGTCTCTCTGTTGACATGTCGATTAGAAGCAATCGGCTCTTTTCTTCTCTGTCCTCGTCCTTTCTCCTCATCCATCTTTCTCCTGCTCACAGACACGAACGGAATGCCTCGTCTGGTTCAGGTACAGCTCGTGCATTCAATCGACTGTATTTACATTGCGCGAAACATATTTCATACAGATAATCGCTGCTTGGAATGCTGCCGGGTGCAATGGACGCGATTCTTCGTTCTCTCGTCAAATCCACGTAAATATATAACCATTGATGTATGTGCAGAGTAACGCACGAGCGATATTTTATTCACTGCGCGCATTGTCTACGTCTATATACGTTCTACATTCCGGCGTCCCTTGCGAATCAGGATTCCGGGATTTGGAATAAATATATTCGGTATAGAAACATCGCGATGATTCCCCATCATTTTTGTTGTGTGTTTTACACACCACGTTAGATTTGGGCATGTAGAGAAACCGTCCGAGAACACATATGGTTTCTTGTGATCGATACCCATGCGTCGAATGTCACGTCGACGTCATTTTCATCGGAACGCCACCTAAGTGCTGCCGCCAATTTCGCACTTTATTGCATTTTTCTGCCGCACTCACCTGGTCTGATGATAAAAAATAATCGGGTCATATGAGTGGGCGTTTTTTTATTCCACTCTTCGTTGTCCTCGACCTTTTTTCCAGACGTGTCCACCTTTTTTTTTATGGCACTTTTATTCTGGTTTCATTTTTCATGCGTTTTTTTTCCTGGGTGAAGCAAAAAAGTTTCTGCAAATTCCATCATTCAAAATCTTCCGGGGAAATGGTTGGTACGTCGATGCGGTCCCGAATTTTTGTCCACTATAGAGGCAAAAGTTTCAGGTTTTCTTAAGGCCGGCCGCTCCATTTCTCGACACTTTTATCGAAGGGTTTTCGTCTCAGGCGTTCCGAGATTACCTGCTCATGGGGCTTTCGATCGGATCTAAAAAATCCCGAACCGTGAGTTTTGTTGCTTCACCACGCACGTACCAACCTTCGGAGAATCGCAAATTCGCGAGTCACAAATAATTCACGAAGCGTAAGATCAAAGTGGATGGTTTACGGTATGTAAAGAAAAAGAGAAAGGTGAACGTACCTTATGTGGCACTTTTCTGCTCCCCACGCGTTCACAAGGCCAGGCTACCAACAGGTCACACAAGGAAAAACAGTGAGAGAAAAAAGCTGAAACATCGGCCGAGAATAACACGCGACGAAAGGGGGTTGATGGAAGCAAACCAGCAGAGACAGAAAACAACCGTAACGAAAGCGAAAAACAAGGCACTCTGAAAAAGTAAAGAAAAAGTAAGAAGCTTACAGAAATGAAAATAAACGGGATGACCGCAGTCGGAGTAACTAATCTCTGTGGATGAAAGCAAAGCGGGAGACAATTTATTAATTCACTACAACATCATGCTACTCTGGGATGCAGCCACGTAAAAACGGAATGGATTTAAAAAAGCGAAGCATCCGTACGCTGTTGGCGTCATCCATGTATATTTTTGCACATGCATGAACGAATCGCACGATCCCACATGTACAGAATTCTGGTGACGACGCGTACCATGCCATAAAAAAATTTGTTGAAAAAAATAAAAAAAATAACGGTACACGGTAAAATAAAACGCAAAAATAAAACAAGTGGCATTAATGCCAGAGAAAAGATATACGGAAAAATCCACCGAGTACCAGAACGAAACTGGGGCATTATTGTTTCGTCGGCTACTCTTGAAAAACTAGAGAATCGCTCGTTTTGTTTTTTCGCTGCCAGTCCCTACAGACACTCCCTTCGATACGCATTACTTTATTCGGAATAGAAAAACTGTGATTTGCGGCTGACTTCCGAATTATCGCGACCGCATCTCAACCAAGAGGCAAGTAAATAATTCACAGTGCAATTCGTGAAACGATGCTCAATATGCAGCGTCTTTCGAGCCGCTTTTCTTTCATGCAAAATGCATTATTTGTACCTGTTGCTAAAACATCTTCATGATGACGTTGAAGTTAGCATCATTGGAATGCAACGAAATTCCTTTTTTTTTGCCAAAGCTTATTGTTTATATTCAGAATGAAATAGCGACTATGAAACGATCGGTTTTTGGCCCCAGAAAAATATATCGGCTCGATAAATTTGGATAATTAAAAAAATTAAACAAATAATGAATCTAAATCAATATATTTCGTTGCATTCCAACGTTGCAAACTTTAGCATCATTCTTCATGAGCGTTTGTAACGTTGAACCCTCGTGACGAAAGAACCCTGCTCCATTATCGAAGTAACGAATTGGAGGAGGCGGCAGTGATTCAGAGGAAAGATTCTTAAGATAGATGATGAAATCCCCTAGAGCAGGTTATTCTTCCGAAGGATTGCCAATTTAGTCGGCGTCAAGGATCCTGATGAAGTTCTTCGAGCGTGAAATGTTTGAGATGCAGCCGAAACGCTGTTGATAAAAATTCAGATATCCTGTTTTTTCTACAGTGTTCGATCTCGCGTCTGTCCGAAACATGTCTTCATATATGCATTGATTATTCGAAGAGAAATGTCATTCTTATTGGTCGATGCCGGAAAATGTGTTGTTGGGACGATAGCCAAGTTGCCGAGTCTAATGTAACCTTTCGCGTGATGTTGGTGGTTTCCTTTTTCGTTGACATCTCCTGTCCTTCCTCAACCATGTTTTCGTCTCGAGTCAGCTTTTGTGAAGCACTTCGCTAGTGATTCGATTGAGTGTGTAAGATTGAAAAAGACCCTTACGGAACAAAATTACACACCTATATAGAGGAGTGTATGTGTGTGGACGTGAGAGTGTGAGCGTGCCGAAATTATCACTTCAGGAGCTCCGGAGTCGACGGAGAACCCTCAGCTGTTGGATCCGCTCCGTGTACCCGCACAACTCTCGGTTTCCATCAAACTTTTCGCCGGCGTTTGCCTACAGATCGATTCAAAACGAACCCCTGCGTGGTATATCCTTGCCTTTTACAATATGAAGCGAAAAAATATGGCGACGAAGCGTGTCATTAAGCTCCGATACGTACGCTGGATACAGTGCGGCACGCTTCTCCCTCATTTCTGACTCGTTTTCCTTCACACATTCGATTGACTATGCGGAAAATCAATAAATATCTTCGCAATGAGTAATCCCCGTGATAAAAAAACAGCCGAGGATCAATCCCTTGAGATTTTCTGTTGAATTAACGTCTAGAAAGTAGACGAAGAGACGCAAAGTAGGGACACCCTTTATATTCGTATACAGATTGTAAATGTACTTTATCACGTTTGAGTACGCACTCGAGATGGCGTGCAGTGGCATCGTCGAGCCCTTAATGTTTCCCCTTCCTTGCTCCGACGTGATACCTCTGGGAAGCGCCCTTTCTGAGCTTTGCACGGTCATATAACGAGTATATCAGCGATCCCCCATGGTTCTATTACGATCGCTGGTCGCACGAGAGTGAACAGTGTGCAGAAGGGGACAGAGTCTCTCGGTCTTGGCTGGAGCCGAAGCTACTGTGCCAAGTATATGGCGAGGGGCTTAACGCTATCTTATCGATCGATACGAACCACCTCCTCTCCTCTGCTCATCCAGTCTGTCTTCTATACTCGGCCTACATCCCACCACGATAAAACTCGTGAGAACGGTCACGAACGAACGGAAACTACCCCTGCCAAGTCGCGTGTGTGCTGGCCTTGTTTACTTGCCACTTGCTCTCTTTTCCGTTGTCTTCCTCGCTATTCGGAGCTCGCCTCCATAAACACCTATTGTTCTCCGAGCGCTTTCACCCATTACCGAATTTATTTTCAGTCAATGTTTTTGCACCCATTTTTTCTATATTCAAATCTGTATTCAATTATTTCTCCTCGACGTTTCGTCGTACACCCAAAATGCCATGCTGTTTTCTTTGATTCTCTACATTTCTCCTGTCCTCATGGAATGATCAACTCTCCCTGGAACCGTTTTGTCTTTGTTCTCTTTTCTTCAACGTCGATCCGTTCGTAGCCCATTATTAGTAAAGCCCATTATTTATATTGACAATTCAATTGTGACGATGAAATTATCGGTTTTTGCCCCCGTGAAAATAAATCGGCTCAAAACGTTTTCATTATTTCGAAAATAATACAAATTTTCAATAAAAATACATATTGCTTGTTGCATTTCGACGTTGCGAATTTCAGCATAATTCGAATAAGTTGGTTCTGCAAAATTTGTTGCTGAAAAGCGAATCCATTTCGAACACGTAAAACGCGAAAGAACAAAATCTAATCTCATAATTAGAAGTTAATTTGTTTGCTCCAAATAGCTTGTTTTTGAAAAGTCTGGAGGAGCTGGAATCTGAGAACGATGAGTGCTTGAAAGGTTGACAATTGTAGGTAATATCTTTGGGCGTGGAACGACCTTGTCTGCGAAGATCCTATGGTCCTATGGTCTGAAGCAAATGCAAGCGGAAATGAGGGTTGTATACACTTGTAAAAAGAAAAACAAGGAAAATAAGTGCGCCCTTAAGCCGCGGGTACGCTGGGTGTCACGACTACATTGGACAGACCTCTGGTAGGAGAAAAATTTTTCTTTCTTATCGTCGTCGCTCCTTCCCAAGATGATGAACACGTTGTGGTGCAATTGTGTTTTACTCTCTATGAAGTTTTTCTTTTTTTTTTCTTTCGAGTGAGCATAAGAACTGGAGGATAAGACTGAACGAGAGTGCGGAAATACTCGAGAAACCCTGAAGAGTTTGAGCCGCGTAAGGGTCGCTTGTCCGGTGGGGTGAACCCGTAGACCACCGTCGACGATCTCATTTCTTTTCCTCGTACACACAACCCCGGACAGTCACACGCTCACTCAACACACACACGCACACAGACACATTGACTGCACGTACTTCTTTCGGATTCCCTCGATTTTCCACTGGAGAATAGAAAGCCACGCTTCTTGATTCTCTCATCCCTTACACGGTGTCTCTGTCCCTCATTTCTTGCACTTTATCCGCATCATTTTATTAAGCCGATACACCGCCGGTCTGGACGACTTTATATCTAAATGCCTCTTGAAATTAATTAATTTTATAAACTTAGTAACGATGTAAATTTATGAGCTTGAAGTTTGCATCAACGCAATTATGACAGGAAATGAAAAAAAAATGATTCGACATTTTTTTACGATTTTTTTTTCTTAATTTGCCTCTTGCCTTGTTTGGACCTTATGAATGGATTCGTAAAATGAAAAAGTGACAAATGATTTAATATTTTTTTGTTTCTTCATTTTGTGGCATTGCGTCGATGCAAACTTCAGGCTCGGTTAAATTTACCCTCTTATTGAAAGTCACTGGAGTTATGGAATCGGCTTTGTAATATTTATTGTTGGTCGAGATAATCCATTGTTGAGAGAAACAGGGCAAATCACGAGCCATTATGTCTTTATTTTGTTGAATTATTATTCGAAATCGCGAAACGTGCAAAAGCAAGCGTATTATATTAAAATGAGAAGAGTTGCTTTTCAACAGTGCGTCGAGGGGCCAAGGCTAGCAGCTTCAAGTACACACGGAACATCATAATCTTGTAATATACATATTTATATTCCTGTTCCCTGCACTTTCAAGATTACAATTTATGAATTACTCGAGGAATTTACCAGAGAATTTTCCGACAATGTTCATCTATAATAATAAGATCGTCGTACATGTACGAAGAAAAGGTGCTGCTTCGGGGATATGATATCCTCTGCTCCCTCTCTCTCTCTCGTCCAATTAAACTTCTGAGACTCTTTCCGCCCCCTTAACGAGAAGGAATATGACGACTTGAATTTCTAAGCGCAATTAATAATCCAACTAACTTTTCATGGCACATATTCGCATCACGAGATTCTCGAAAAATCGTTACCCCTACGTTTAGAACTGTCTCCCTGAGCTTCGTCGATTCTAAAACCAGAATCGTCCAATTTTCGAAACTAAACCGCGATTATTGGTTCATCAGACGATATTTGGGAGTAAATCGAACGCTGTCAAGAACTCTTCGGAGTTCCGTTCGTTCGTGATAAAAGCCACAGCGATGCCAAGTTTTTATTTGCAGCAATGAATTAGTTCTCAACAAGCTCTCCATTGCCAAATATTATTATCACTACTATCGATTGACCACGTGCTCGAATACGCGTTCGTCCAGACTCGAGATTGATCGCGAATCCAATGATTCGAAATCTCTTTCGCATCGGATTGTTAATTGAACACTCAATTCGAATCAAATTTTCATCCGGGTCCTCGGACCCTCGCAATTCACACTACCGATATTGAGGAACTTGAAATTTCTACATCGCTTTTAATTCTCTATATCAATTGCACAAAAATACAGACGAAAACTTTTCTTGTTCGTGGGCTTTCAAAAAAATGAAAACAAACAGGAGCCACCTGTTCCCTTGCTGGACCGATACATCATCGGGATGTATTTTCCTCTTTGTACGGTTTTGCGAGTTCATCCCATCACTCAAATGCTCTTTCCCCCACTTGACTACCTGTGCGACCCTCCGAGTGTTGTCAGGAATCGCTCGTTGCTGATGAACAATCGCAAATGCACGAAGGCAAAGGGCAACTTTCAAAGACCCGGCAGACACAGGTGGCTGGATTTTTTTTTTCTAATGTCCACGGCAAGAATCTGAATAAGCGTATCGTAGAAGTTTTTATCGAGCTCCAACATGCCGTAATCCTGTACCTCGTGTTTCCGCCAATTAGCGTCTACAAGTGAATTGAGCACGAGCCAGAGAACCACCAATGGAAACGCCAAACGAGCGTATCGGTCAAACTATGTACACACGCACATACACTATGTATATGTATAGGATGTGTGGATACGCATCGTCCCTATACACCGTTTGCCAGACCGTTCAAAAGCTCCCCTTGTGTTGGCCTCTAAATTAAAGGGCTGCTTCTATTCGGCATTACTGTCTCACGAGCCGGGGCTTTAACCTGCTGCTGTTACAGTATTCTGGCATTATCGTGACTTTCCGTGCCCCTTTGAACTAATTATGCCATAACCTTTTACACAAATGCGGAAGAGCTTCTCCGAATGCGGGAGAAAGCGCTTTTTTTTCTCAATGAAACAGATGTTCAAAAAACATGAAAACAATTTTTAAACAAATGTACAGTTGGATACGGCGAAGTAAATGTTTTGGGACTCAATTTTGTCTGGCATGAACATTTGTTAATAGTTAATAAATGAATCATTCGATAAAACGCAACCTTTGTTGATAGCAAATAAATTTGATGACCTTAAACATTTACTGAGTTAAGGGAAATAGAAGTAATCAAAGAAATCATTATCTTCAAGGAAATGCTATGCCTATGAAATTTGATTGTGATAACAAAGATACTTTTTGACCATTAACAAACTTTCGACCAGTTAATTAATGTTCGAGTAAAAGTAACAAGTAAATATATTTTTTTATTATAAATCAACTGTTTTTCGGTGCATTCTGTAATGTTGATACGAATGTAGAGCGAAAAAAAGTTGATTCTGACGTTTTAGAGGAAAATAGAGGAAAATATGTTTGGTTTTTCATGAACGCACGCACGCGAGTATCTCCATTAATTTTATAGAGATCGAGGCGAGAGCGAGAGTTTCGATTAAAAAATCATGGAAATCTGTGTTTCAATTGGTGTCTCTTTTAGCACCGACGAGTCAACGCTAATCGCATTTGGCATTGATAAACAAGTTGACCTACAGAAACTCAAGGTCGGTGATGCTGCGAACAAGCGTAAAAATAGAACGAGATGAGATCCTACGATGATTTTATTGAGTTCTCTTTCTGTCTGGTTAGATTTTTATGGCGTGAAGAAAATACAGAGAAAAGTACTTGCACGGGTGAAGATTCACTCGAGAAATATAATGAGATTTGAGTCATCAGTTCAACCGGTCGAGGATTTCATTCTACGGTGAGCAAATCCTTCTAAGATTAAGCTGTTCCATCACTTGCTTGCATAATGCGTGAGTAGGAAAAAGCTCGGTGGGAATGAGATAATCGATTTCCGCCATAAGTCGCTTGACATTCTGAGAGGAGAGGAAGTTTCACTTCATTGTCTCATGAAACGACATCAACGTGCGATTTTTATTTTCCACGAAGATTCATCTCTGTCGGGAAAAATGCCCAGCAGGGTATTTATCAACTGAACGCTTTCGAAGACGTACACACACAGGGAATAGGAGTCGAGCGGAGATCTCGAGTTTTCCGGGGCTTAGTTACCCTGCCTTATCCGAAGGGCCAGGGAGTAGGAGTCAAGCAAAAGCACCGGGCTCCCTGAATCCTTGGAAATTCTTTTTTTTAATATTATTCCATGAAATTGAACGATTCAGCTGGGAATTCAAGAAATTTGAAGGCTAGAGTGTCTCCTTTCGTTTTGCCAAGCTTATTTTTCGTAATAACCAAAAAATGGCCATAAAAAAGGTCAACCATAAAACTCATCATCAGCGATTATCGAGATTAGGATCAATTTCAATGAAATAAGAGATGGGAATCGAATCGCTGGTAAAACCATCCCGACGATCAGTAGTACACGCGTATCATAATCTTAATGGATCCAATTGCAAAGTCGACACTCCATCATGCCGAAAAAAAACATTCCCAGAAGCCAATTATACTCAATAAGTCGATGGAAATTGTTTAAAACTTTTCTAGTCCTTTTCGAAATTTTTTATCCGTCCACTGGTTAAAATGTAGTAATGTGCGAACGACTCTTTATTTTTTTTTGATTTCCTAAATGACTAAGTGTTCGGCATCCCGTTGTGCAGTGTTCATCCTATTACTGAGAACTTTTCAAGTGACTCCTTCATCCTGACTGCGGCAGCCCAGCAAACAGGCTGTTTGCGTTCTGAATCCTTCTGAGCTTGATTCCGTACCCGTTGCAGTAGCGGCCAATTTGACGACGTTAAATAATTAAATCGAGGTAGAAGGGGCTCTCTTTTTGCATGGCTGCTGCCGCAAGGGTTTTGAGTAAACTTAGTCACCGTTGCGACGAGATATCTCTTAGTCCAGACAGGCCAACAACAAAAGATGAGCTATTAAATTTGCATCTCAACGAGGGAAACTCCTCGCTCTTTCCCTCTTTCTCTTTCCGACCCTTTTCTATCTCACCCCTCCCATTCCTCGAGTTTTTCGTCCAATACGGTGGGCTTTATATTCAATTTTCTCGGAACTTTCGTTCCACCAGATTCTCCGATATTTTTTAATAACATCTCGAGTATTGAAAACAAAAAAAAATGCGTTATGCACGTGTGTGTTCAAAAGCGAGAAAGAGAGGGGGGGGGGGGGGTGCTGATAAAAACGTAGAATACAGTTCCAAGGATGGCCTACGTGGGCCGATCCGTGCCCACTCATTTGTCCACACGAATGGAAATAAACGATTCCACACCTTTTCGTGGCCTCTTTTTTTTTTTAATGTTCCATTGTTCCTGACCACATCGCCCCTGTAGATGCGAACTTTAATCGACTGTGGCCTATACGAACTCGAGGGTATATGAGAACCCGATGCCCCATTCGTGCCCCAGATAAATAATATCGTCAATGCTGACGCCTGAATTGGGAATCGAGTTCAGACTTCTAGTTGATTCGAAAATGTCACTAAATTTTTCGGAGATTTTTTCGCTATCCTCTAAATCATTTTTGCAGCGAAGCTCCAAGAAAATTCTTAAATCATTTTTGCAGCGAAGCTCCAAGAAAATTCTTCTCGGAAATCGAGTAATATTGCCGACCTTGTAAGAAAACTTGATGTTCATCAAGTGGAATGAAAATTCTTTCCAAGACTGTGCATGCTGCACCCGCTCGTTTGCTCAGATGACGTTTACGTCTTCGTTTCTCACGACCAAACTCATGACATTTCGATCGATCGAAACATTCGCGAACTCTTATTTTTTGTTGTTGTAAAAGCGCAAACGCCGTCATCTCGCTGTCACATATTGACAGGCTCGGACGGTTCAGGTTTTTCTCCAGCATCGATGGTACGATTTTACTAATTAAGCAATAGCTGTTGAGATGAGAGTAATTTTTTCTTCGCAATTTTACAATGTGCTTCTGGTATAGTGGTGCCGCCAGAATGTTCATCAATTCGATACAATAACCAATTGCATGTGAGAGACTGCTGACTCGGAAATGGAGGGAAAGTATTGCAGTGAGCTCTGCAAGGGTAGGTAATTTATACCCATGGCTGATGGGAGCGAAGTGGGTATGGAGAGGAGGCGAAGCGCGGATGAGAGCACGCGGGTGCGCTTGGGTTCAGAGTTATTCATTTTCACGTTCGGCGAGCCTTGGAAGATCGAAACTAATTATAGAGCTTCGCTGTGAATGGTGAGTGGATTTCACCGGAAATGGAGGAAAAGCGAGTGGGTAGCGAATGAAGGATAAGCGCCAAAAGGGAGACTGAACCGAGATATTCATATTAATACATATAGCTATGAATGTATGGA